>JANBOH010000275.1:0-20163 GCA_027478445.1 Coemansia asiatica | reverse complement strand
GGATCGTTCACTGGCAAGCAGATGACCATTGCCAATCACCAGGGATACCCGACGATTCCAGAATTCAACGGCAACTTTGACACTGGTCTGCAGTATTACAATGATTCCAAGCCTATCACGGTGACGGGATCTGGATCGAGTCCAAACAGCAGCTCACAGAAAGAAACCTACCAAAGCAACACGCCAGTCGCCCATGATCCTCAAACAACAACGACTCAATATAACACCGTCCCTACATCCTCAGCACCGATTGCTAGTGCCACGCCCGTTTACTCCTCGACAATATTGTTTTCCACCAGACCAATAATCACCACAGATACTTTGGTCTCGCAAGGAACTGGATCTACGGATATCCCTGTTTACTCTACAAGCGTTAAGTCGTCTCGATCTTCCACAGGCTCGGCAAAACCGGTATATCCCACAGATGTTCCCTCAGACCAACCATCAGGAAGAACATCTGCCGAACCAATGTCTACTGCATATCAAACAGCTCCAAAGTCTGATATCTCAACTAATCCAGCTTATTCGACGATAGTCGAAAATCCGCAGAGCACTACAGCTGGAGGCCAGTGCTCCGGAACCATACGTTGTTCCAAGGATGGCACTGGGGGATTCCAATACTGTCTTTACGGAAGCTGGACCCCCACATACCAATGTCCCTCTGGTACCAAGTGCAAACAACAATCCGACTCCATTCTCTGTGACTGGCCCTAATATATATCCCAAACTTTTAAATTTTTTCTTTATTTAATCAATTCTTTCCTTTTTTTTTACGATTAAATACATATTGGAGTTCACGTATAGCCGAAGCATAAGAATCCGATCCATGAAACCCATTTCTAGTATCAGTCAACCCAAATCTCGCTCTCAAACACCCGTTATCCAATACTCGCATTCGCACCGGATGTGTTTTCCCTACCATTTCTCTCCACTTCCCGATTACTCCCGGCCCTCTCAACTCCATTACAATCATTGGTCCCGACGTCATATACCCTACTAGTCGCTGGTAGAAAAACCTCTCCTTGTGCTCTATGTAGAATTGCTTGGCTTCTTCTTGGCTCCATTGTATTGATTTCTTCTGCACTACTTCGATGCCGGCTTGCTCTATTTCATTGAGTATCGTGGATATTGTTTGCGGATTTGCTAGGAGATCAGGCTTTAGTATCGCCAGTGTCGATTCGTTGTTGTTGTTGTTTTTGTTGTTGTTTACAGGGTTCGTCGTCGTCGTCGTCGTCGTCAAACATCGAGCTACTGCATAAAATTTCTGCTTTCCATGTAACTTTTTGCTGCCAGCTCGCAAGACACTTGTCGCCATTATAAATAGTATTATTAACTGGGTAAGGAAAAAAAGAAAATAAGCACAGATACAAAGTGAATAGAAATTCGAAATAAAATTTAAATAAATAAATAAATAAATTAATAAATGAGTAAGGAAAAGTGCATTTTTATTTTATTTTTATTTTTATTTTATCAAAAACTGAACCTTTTTGTTCTTTCACTAATTTTTTTTTTTTTTACTGATCGGAAGATACCGAATTCGATCGAGCCAATAACGAGCCAAAGCCACCTTTCCTCAGCGACCATTCCTTACGTTTAGCCTTGTTAATCAAGTGTTCCTGACGTCTCTCATGGGCAACCCAAGACATAACACGGTGCTCAACAGGGTCCTTCACTGTATAAACAAGCATAATAAGCACATTGAGGCACACAGCTATCGCCGTAAAAATGATCCACTGGAACCAAAAGTTGCCCTTTTTCATCAAGCGCACAAAGGACCCCAGAACAATATAGCTGTCGCCAGGAGAGCTCGGATATATATGGTTCAAAACGCCGTTCCATCCAAACCACACTACCAGGGTAAGCACCACACTTAGATGCGAAAACACAACCCACCGACGCACATCGACATATGCGATTTTGAACGTGACTATCAACACCATGATGCTGTACACGACAAGCCCGTTGATATACATGTCGTTCGACGATGACTCCTTGCCAAGGAACAGGTTTGTCGCAAATGGGAAATACGCTGCGACTATCGAGTGCAGAATGCCGATAACCACGACACGTTGGATAAACAAAGGAACGGTAAACAGGTGGTTTCTGGGTCCCATGTCGCGGTACAGCTCTGGATAGTTGAGCAGCGTCTCGGGACGCAGGTCCTGCTCAAAGATGCCGACCACAAGAACGGGCAAGATCGAGAAAAGCGTGTTGTACATCGATAGGGTCCAGCTCTCAAACAAAGACGTGCCGCTGAAGCCAGTGTAAAACTGGAAAATAAGCTGCGTGACATAGAAGGCCATGCACTTGTAAAAAGTACCCATGATAAACATCGACACGCGCACATAGCTCCAGCGCCCATGCACCAGAAGCAGCTTTTGCAGGAACCGGAACTGACCAATCGAGAAATCCGCTGCACGGCTCGCCTGCAGACCCTCCTGTCCAGCGATACCAATACCCACATGCGCCTCTTGGATCATCGCAATGTCGTTGCCGCCATCGCCAATCGCCAAAGTAACCATATAGTGGTCGTTGTCATGACGGAACAGCCCAGTCATCGACCGTACACAATTACGAGCGCCGTTTACAGCAGCTCTCCACCACCGCTGGATGCTCGCATGATGATCATCATTTTGCTTCTGCTTATCGTCGTAGTCAACAGCAGCAAAAGCATCTTTGTTGCCGCCATTTTCGCACCGTACACGCATGTTGTGCACAATCAGGGCCTTCTGCGATGGCGATACGCGAGAGCAAATGACAGCATCGCAAAGTGTTCCAAGCGTAAGGAACTTGTCCAGGATACCTGCCGATGCATGCTCTTCCATTGCACTAAGAGTCTCGCCATCGATGACGACTGCCAGAGAAGGTCCATTGCCCGTTTTACTATTGTCTATTCCATTGCTGCTCATTGCTCTGCTTGGGAAATCAGATACTCTTGTAGAGGTGCCATTGCTGCTTTCGCCAGCATTGCTTCCAGGGCCCCTCTTGGAGACGCCCTTGGTAGTATCGCTAGCATGCGACGAGGATGACGAAGACGACGAAGAGGATGATTCAGCTGTCGAGACTACGCGAGATCTCTTACTTTCCTTTACGTTCTTTGTTTCGCTCTGATCATGTCCACCAATACCACCACCACCACCACCACCATGATCGTGACTTCTGCTGCTGGCCTCGATCTGATCAGCCCACTCGATCTCTGTATTGGCCAGACGCTGCTGCTGCTGCTGTTGCTGTTGCTGAATACCATGCGCATTTAGCTTGTCAGCATGTCCTTTTTCACCTGGATCAACAATGGGAGACTCTAGATAATGAGCAGAGTCGCTAGTTGCCTTTTCCCAGCTGCCAGACCTGGTTTCAGGAGCAGATACAGTCAACGGCGACTTTCCAGCAACGGCAGCATCATTCTTGTTTTCCAGGGCATCGTGATCAAGCAGCGACTCATGCACTTCAGCGATTTCCTCTCTAAGCGGCGCTGCTGCTACTCCACGGTGAAAAACAAACAAATTGCCAAATCGCTTCATTCCACGCCGCAGCTTCTCCAGCCTCGATCTCCTCTCGAACCGCTGATCCACGCTGGCAGTCATATTACGAGCAGCGACAAGTGCCTGTGTAAGCACTCGCTCAAGCTCAACGCTATCTGTCATAGACTGCAGAACCAGCAGAGTCATCCTGTCCTTGCTAGCATGCCCATCGTTCTCATCGACCTGTCCAGAGCCGTTAGCAGCAGCAGCAGCAGCAGCAGCAGCGCCCTTCTCTTTTTCCTTGCAGCCAGCATCAGCATCAGCATCATTATTATCGAGCTTTGTTACCTCGACAACGTCGGTATCGATCAACCGACACGACTTTGCAATATTGATAGCCGTCTCGACCTTGTCTCCAGTAAGCATCCATACACGGATACCTGCTCTGCGAAGCTTGAAAATAGTCTCTGGAACGCCGCTCTGAAGACGGTCCTCGATAGCCGATACGCCAGAAAGCAAAAGATCGCCCTCGATCTCCTCACAGATATTCTCGACCTGCTGCTGCCGATTGCTCAACGCAGTGGTAGCTACAATATAGCGCTGGTGCCAGGCCTCATAGATTGTCTCTGGAATCTCCTTGTGCGCATAGACAAGAGTACGAAGACCCTCGGTGGAAAACTGATGCAATGCCTCTAGTGCCCGTGCACGTGCCCATTCCTCTTCTTCGCGAGATGGTTGGTCAAACGAGCTAGGAATCTCGACCACGCCCTGAGTATCGCCAAAGCTGCTGGCCTCGCTGATTGCGCTAAACTGCGAGTCGCTCATCAGCCGTCTGTGCGTCAGTTGGAAAGGGCGCAATGGCGATGGTGCAGCAGCAGCAGCAGCAGCAGCAGGGCTAAATCCTGGCCCCATAGGCGACGTCAGAGCAGCTGCTCGCTCGGCTGCGGTCCTGAGCTGGCTGTACTCGGCAGTGAATCCTTGCGCATTGGGCTTTTCAACGACAGACTGTTGTTGCTCGTCCTCTTCCTCTTCTTTTTCTTCTTCAGCTATGCTATCGTGGTCATCGCCATTATCTTGGCTTGACGGGTCAATACTGGTAGATGTGCACAGATTCGACGGAGTGCGTGGACTCTGCTGAAGGTCGCTGATTCTAGCCAGCGCTCTAGGCGAAAACGCCATTGGCTCGGGAGTGCTGCCTCTACTGCTGCTGCCGCTTAAGTTGTAGCCAGACAAGGCAAATCCTGGCGATTTTACAATATCCAGGCTGCTGCTGGCAACCGACGACTGGCGCGAGTGCAGATACGCTGCGCTGGGATGCGAAAGCTTGCGCCTGATCGGCATCCAGCTACCAGAGCCAAAGCCATTGGCACCAGTAATAGTAGTAGCAGCAGCAGCAACAGCAGCAGCAGAGTAGCAGCAGCAGCGCTCTCGGGGACTGTCGGTCGAGGCATAAACGTTTGATCGGAGGGATTGGACTCGATAAACTCGGTCTTGAGCAGGCGCGGCCAGATCGCCGAGTCAGCGCCCTTGGACATCATGACTATGCGGCCATCAGGGCAGCGATAGATGACAGACATGCGCTTGCGCGCGCTGGAAAACTCGAGCACATCGAGCACCTCGTAGTTGCCCAGCCGATCAGTGGGATCTGGCGCAGGCACGCCGCGATCAAAGCTTTGCGCATCTTCGCCCTTGTCACTCCCAGAGCCAGCTGCATGACCATCGCCATTATCGCCAGCAATAGGAGTCGTAGCTGCCCCGCCGACAAAGCCGACTCGGGTGGCTCCCGGAGAGCCCAGCAGCTGAGAATCTCTATCTTTTCCCCGAGCAGGACTGGGCGGCTTTGACGGCTTCTGGGAGACGCCGCTAATCAACGCCCTGTTAAAGTCGCGCATACGCTCTGACGCCACCACGCGCAGCTGCACCAACGGACCAGCCCGGTTATTCATCACATAGCCCAGCTCAGCAGCAGCAGCAACCAATGCCTTCTCGTCAGGTGACACGGCCTGGTATCCTGTGATTCTTCCAGTCAGCGGATCGCGGTCAGGCTGCACCGTGTGACACAAAGCAATGCAGCGCAAAAACCACTCTGCACGCGCTCGGAACACCTCGGATGGCGGCGCTATGCTGTCCATTATGCGCCGCGAAGAGGGCAATTGCTGCAGATCGGACACTGGCGCGTCGTCGGAAGCCCTTGTGTGCATGCAGGGATCGTCGCTGCTGCCAGGCGCTGCCAGATCCGGGTCGCCGCCCTCGCCCGTAGCAGTGACCGCTGCTGTTGCTGTGACTGGGCCACTGCCTGCGGTCACAGGCGCAGATGCAGCTGCCTCCAAGTGCGCAATGTCCGCCGACCCAGGGCCAAAGGGCTCCGAGGGCGACCACCTCTGAGGCGACGACGAGTCAAAACCCGGGCTCGCCGGCTTTAGCACGGTCGCTGACAATCCGCGCATATGCTTGGCAAAAGGCGCACGTATGCCGCTGCTTCCCGACGCCACGCGATTGGTCAGCGCCAGCTGCTGCAACGCACGAGAGCCGCCGCCCTGAGCATTACTACTGTTATTTCCAGCAGAAGAGCCGCTGTTGTCGTTTAGCATCGATGCCGGCAGACTCTGCTGACGACGGTGCTGGCGCGAAAACATGGGTGCACGCAGCAGCGATGGAGACTGAGACTGGCGTCCAGAGGTCGACTGGGCATTTCCAGGCGTGCCAGGCCGAAGGAACGATAGCCGAGACGAGCTGCGCTGGACTCTAGGCGAGCTGCTTCCAATCGCAGCAACAGCAGCTGTCGTTGCATCCGCGTCTTCAGCCCCAGCTCCAGCTCCAGCTCCGGCTCCAGCTCCAGCTCCAGCTCCGGATCCGGCAGGCGTGCCCTCGGCAGACAAGGCACCGGGATCGCCCTTGGCATTCGACGCATTCTTCTTCTCGCTATGCAAGCGGTCAAGATCGATATGCAGATACGAGAACCCAGCTACCATGACGGCTCTTAGCTTCATAATGTTTTCTGTCAATGTGCCTGTTTTATCGCTAAACACATAGCGCACCATGCCCAGGTCCTCGTTGATAGCCGTGGTCCGGGCTTCCGCTCGCGTGTCCGACTCTGCATGGTACATCGAGATGTCCTGCTGGATAAACCAGCACTGGAAGATCTTGACTGCCTCAAGCGTCACATACAGAGAAATCGGAATCAGCGCATTCATCATCACGATGTAGCCAAATATCAGCGCTGTGGCCGGCATATGCACGCTGTCCAAGTACCAGTGACCCATGCGCGACTGGTTGTTCCAGTGGATGCCCAGAGCAGAAAACACGAAGCACAGCGCTAGAAGCAAAAGAAACACCAGAATTACAATGCGGTTCGTGATGCGCTGGATCTGCGGCGCCTTGGTACGCACATTGCGCGTGGCATTGAGCCGAAGCCTGGTCTGCTCGCCAGAATAAATGACCTGGGCAAACACATAGGCCGTGTTGCGCAGAACCGAGCCGCGCAGAAGCAGCTGGTTCGGCGTCAAAGGGAACCGCTCGCCGTTGATCTCCATAAACCCTTCAAAGTTGTACAGCTCTGGCGACGGTGGCTCGACATAGGTAAACGCATTGAACGCAGCGAGCTGCTCGGGCGTCTGGATCTCCGAGTTGGTCGCTTCAAGCGCCTGCTTCTGCTTCAGCGTGGTCTCCCCGTCCAGCGCTGCGGTCTCGACAAAGCACGTGCCGTCGAAGCCAGTCGATGCAATCACAATGCAGTCTGCTGGGATCCACTCGTCCTTCTCAATCATAAGCAGATCGCCGACCTGCACATTCTCCCAGCGCTTCTTTTTCCAGCGACAGCCCATATTTTCAGGCAGCGGATTGACGATCTGCTCGTCGTTGTTGACAAACGACATCTCCTCGACCACGTCGTTAAACGCAACAGTCGGCCCTGCACGCGCAGGCGGCGTAGAAGTAGGCATAGGCAGTGGCGTCAACGCGCTCTCTGCGGGAGTGCCTATGCCGCTAGCAGCAGTAGCCATATCTGCCGGCGAGCGAGAGGGCCGTCTGCGATGCCCGGCTAGTCCACTCAGTGCACTAAGACCGCTGAGCGCGCTGATTGCCCGACGATGTGTGGGGACGGGCTTTGGCACTGCGGGGCCGATCTCCAGCTCATTGGTAGAGACCGCGCCGCTCCCATAGAGCTGATGATACGGACCCTCGCTGTCGACTCCCAGGGCAACGCTGCTATTTCCGCCATTCTGATCGGCAAAGACAGCGTTTGTCGGCGTAGGCACCCGCGTGTCGCCGCCATCATTGCCGCGAATCGTGGTGCTGCGCCAGCTACGCAGGCTCATGACCCCGCGTCCAAGACGCCGACGCAATAGTGACTCGGCTCCAGCGTCTGCCAGAGAACCGCCATCGCCAATCCCTGTGCCAATGTCGATGCCGATGCCTGCAACGCCGCCAGCCTGCTCGTCCTCGTCATCAGAGTCCTCGAGCTCACGCTGCTTGCGCCGCTTCTCGGCTATTCGCGAGCCAATAGCAGCCTTGATGGTCGAGCCGATCGTGACAGCAGAGACTGCCCAGCGGCGTGCGCTGTCGATAGTGTTTCGGCCAATATCGTGGATGCTCTGCGAGCTGCGCATGCGGAAGCTATGAATACTCTGCGACCCACGATGCCGCAGCTCGCGGATGTTGAATGACAAGCGCTCGCGGTCGTGCACTTTGACCTTGAGCACGCGCGTTCGCTGCGAGTTTTCGGCGTGGTCCATGCGATGCCGGCGCAGGTCGTCGAAGCCCTCGTGCGCAATCGACAAGCTGACAAACACGCACAAGGGCAAGATGGTGCTCCATCGGCCAGTCGTAGACCAGCCTGGCACCTGCTGCAAAGCAGCGATAAACAGAAAATACACGTTTGCGACCTTTGAAAACTGGGCAGCTAGCTGCGCAGGCAGAAACGTTACGACATTGTAGCGCGCAGTAGAGATGGCATTCTTTGGGAAGTCGTACGACACCTCGTAGTGCACACGCTTTGTTAAAGATGCTGGCACTGTGATGTCCTCGTCTGGGAACCGCATGCGCTGGCGGAACGAGTGGCCGCCGACCCAGTGGTCCGATGCTGGGTCCAGGAAAAAGCCCGGCATGGGGATAGCGATAATCGACTCGGTTGCTGCATGCATGTTGTGGCCAGCTGCCTGATTGCCGTCGCTTGCAGCTAGCGATGCAGCACAGACGCTCTCTGCGCGCGAGGTCTGCCTGGACAGGGCCCAGCTCATGCGAGACATATCTGCAGACTTGCGCACGGCCGATGTCGACGCCAGCTGGCTGCCCTGTGGTGCCGCAAAACGCGACTCGCGCGAGCCGCTGCGCGATAGCAGACCTGGAGGCAAAGAGCCATAGCTATATCTCCGCCGCCTGCGCACGGCAGCGCTACGCATCGTGTCGACAAAGCTGCGGCCAAGAACACCGGCAGCAGTGTTTCCATGCGTGCCATCGTCGACCTGGACACCAGCAGCTGCGTTTTCCTCTGCCTGCTTCTTCTGCTGCTGTCTGCGATACTGGTTGGCCAGGGTGCGCGGATCCATCATGCGCAGGACACGGGCAGTTACGCTGCGCACACGGCCGTAGTGCGGCACCTTGGTCATTCTTCCGCTCTTGACATAGCCGCTACCCGCTGTAGCAGTATTTTGGAGCTGTCTGAGCGATGCCAGGTCGCCTGCCATCTGCGGAATCGACGGATGCCGGGCTATAAACAAGCCAGCTGAGTGCGCAGTGACTGGGCCCAAGGTCGGCGACTGTGGCACGCTTAGCGAGCCGCCTACGTTTGTGCGACGGATATTTTTGGTGTCGATGACTGGCAGCTCGATAGGGCCGACCGCAGCCAGCCTTGCTGCTTTGCTGCCCAGCCGACTGTTGCGTTTGCTTCTAGGATTGCGAGTAGGCAATGCTGTGGTGGTGGTGCCGCTTCTTAATGGACGGTCTGTGCTGCTTCTGCGTCTGATGGGGTCAGAGGCAGGATCAGCATGAGCTGCAGATACGCTGCTGCTGCCGTTGCTGTCTGTTTGTTTGTTGTGGCTGTTGTCTGCTTCCTTCATAGTGTAGGCTTACTTTATAATTTTTTTTTAAAAAAAAAGGCCCAAACTAAAAAAGAAAAGGGAGCAGAAAGGTAAAGAAAATAAAAACAACTGCTTCTGTGCTTCGCTGTCTACGCTATTAAGTGTTCTATGGTGGGTGTTGTAACAAAAAAACGGCAGAGAATGGATGACGGTATCGTTAACGCTATACAAAGGTAAATTATAATAGTTTTTTCTTCTATCTATAATAAAGTGTCAAGCAACAGAATAAAACAAAAAAAAGATATCAAAATATGACCGGGTTTTTTTTTAGTATTAGTATTATTTTTCCTACGTCACAAAAAAAAGGCTCGAGTCATTTTTTTTTCTCAGTTGTCGTAGATAAGAATAAGCTGCTAGCTAGGCTTGGCTGTGCATATATAGGCTTCGGCATCGGTTAATTGCCAGGGAGCATAAACGAGGCAGGCTGTGCTTTATTCTAGCCGAGAGCGACTGAAATTGACTATTCTTCTACTTTTTTTTTGCTCCTTCTACTTGCCTTTCTCGTTTTATGGTCGGGAAAAGGTTCACAAAAGTTATTTTGGCGAAGGTATAGAAAATAGAAAAATACGGAAAATACGAATTTACTAAAAATTAAAATAAAGAGCTTTTTACTGCATACAGAAAAATAAAGGGAAAAAAAGTGAAGCAGGCTTCGGATTGTGTATGTGTTTTTTTTTTCAATCAAAACGATCTTTTCTCCGCAAATGAATAACAAAAAAAGAACGCAAAATTGCATTTTTTCTGGTTTTACAAGATTCCATCATTTTTTATTGTTGAACACTGAGAAAAAAAATGATGAAGTGGGCAAGGGAACGACCAAGGTTTTTTTTTCCGCTATTTTTCAATAACGAAAAAGTGGGGAAAAATCGCTCTTTTCCTTATGCTACACCAGATTGGTGTGGATCTCCTCTGGTCTAGAAGACGATCCACACGAATGGTCAATTATTTTTTGTTTGCAGCATGAGCGCAAGGAATATGAACAAAGAGTGGTACTCAAGGCACATTCTTGCTTATTCTTTGGGCGCAGCAACGGCAAGAAATAAAGAGCAAACAGTGTTTGAGTGAGTAAAAAAAAAAAAGAAGTTAAAATGCATTAATTTTTAACCAGTCATTCTCTGTTTGACTCTTGTCAAAACACCCATCATTGGCTCTCTCTTTTTTTTTCAATGAGCTGTTGTTTTTATTTGCCTGGATCTCATGCCGAGCATAAAAAATATAAGTGCTGAACTGAATTGTTTCACTGTGTATTTTTATTACTTTTTTTATCTGTTAGTGAGCAAATTGTTGTCTTGTCTATATGATATGCGCTCTTGCAAAGCACCTGTTTATCTGTCGATGATCATGTTTAAAAAATGCAAAAACTTTTTTAAATCACTTTGTCCATGCGCTTTTTATTTACGTATTTGCAATAAGCACCTGATGGGCTGCACATACACGGATTTATAAGAAAAATATTTTTGTAACACCATTTTTTTTTCAGATAAGTAATAGATATATTTAAATATTGGACAGTCAAATGTAAAAGGTAAAAAAGAACTGATCATGTTCTACTGAATCACTTTGATCCAGCAGCTTCGGCCTCTTCGATAGCACTAGCCATCGTACGGGTCTACACAGAAAACAAAAAATAAAAATAAAAAATAAAAAATATTTAGATCAACAATACAAATACTAGGAGCATGAAGAACAAAGAAAATTCACGTCTAAAAACGAAATATATATTATGTACTTACAGGCACACCGCCAAGTTCGTCCTTCAGACCATTGGGATAGTACGCGCGCAGCTACAGACAAGACATAAACAACAAATATATATTAGCATCGATGAGCTGAATATTCTAAAACACAACATTTATCTCGCTCTTCACAAAAAGCACTATTATCATTATCACAGTCACTTACATAGGGTCTCTCGCTTCTAGTCTGCGAAATCAGATAGTATACTGAGCCAATAGTGATAATAACGCCGGCCCACATCTTGGACACCTGCTTCCATCCAGGCGACCAATACTGCGTAGGAGCCCACATATTCAAGATTTCGTCTTGCTCGGCAATCGGCTCTCCGAAATTTCTCCTCATCTGCCTGTCCCACCATCCGCGCTGTGGTCTGTCCTCGGCAAACTTTTGCGGCAAATTGGGATAATCTCCGATTTGCGGCTCCGGGTCCACATAGAACTTTTGCTTATATTGAGAAGCAAACCGCATGCCCATGGCATAGCCCCCACGACGTCCCGTGCCAATCAAGGCCGATGCTGCTGCTCCCTTGCTAGTCTGAACAAGTGCTCGGTTCATGATTTAATAAAACAAAATAAAAGTCTAAGAATGAAAAATAAAAGAGGGGAAATAAAAAAGACAAGTTTAATTGAGTGGATTTCAAATGGTAAAAAGCAAATTTTCAGAATACACAACAATACCTGTCTCAAAATTGCAGCTTATATATTTATATATTTATTTTTTTGAAATCAATCGTAGAGATAAAGCAAAAAGAGATGATCAGATCGGTAGATTGCTTGATTCAATTGCGTCACGTGTAGTGAGAACAAATGCAAGAGAAACAGGCTATTTTAAATTGAACTTTTTCTCTTCACATCGTTTCTTATTTTGCATTTAAACTTTTGCATTTGTGTTTATATATTATATTATATTATATCTTTTGTATAACAATGAGAAGGGCCGTTGGTATCGGTGGGCTGCGCAGAAAAGAAGCGGAACGTGTAAGTACCTTTTCTTCATTGACTTGAATTTCTTTCAGCTAGGCTACTGTGTTATTATCATACATATAAAGACAAAGTAACAATAATAATAATAATAAAAGCAAAACGAGACAAGCAAGCTTAATGTATATGTATATTTATATCTTACATCATCTTGTAGCAGGCGCTTTCGAAAAAGGGCAACGAGCTGGCACAGCGAGAGATAGTAAATGCAAGTAAGAGGGTTTTTTTTTAAAAAAAAATATATATTATACGGACAATAATTTTCATATTTACCTATTGGCTTACAAAATTTACAACTGAAATAACTTAATATTTCTTTTATTTTTTTCTTAAATATCTCTAGCTTCAGGAGCAAATTGCGCTGATGAAGGACAATCTAGAAGACTTTGTGCGGGACCATCAGAAGGATATACGGAACAACCCAGTGTTTCGCGTGCAGGTGCAGAGAATGTGCCAGCTTATAGGCGTAGATCCTTTGGCATCACGCAAAGGATATATGAGCGAGATCCTAGGAGTTGGCGACTTTTATTGCGAGCTGGGGATTCAAATAATCGACATATGCGTGGCAACAAGGACGATGAACGGAGGACTGATAGACATTGAGGAATTGCGCGAACGATTGGTGCGCAAAAGAGTGCGAGGCAGCGAGCCGATAATCGAAGATGACATAAAGAGAGCAATCAGCCAGCTGAAGCCATTAAAGGGAGGATACAAGATAGTGCAGTTTGGAAAGCGCAAAATAGTGCAGAGCGTAGCTAGAGAAATGAACTTGGATCAATCAAAGGTGCTGACACTAGCTCAGCATAGCTGCAAGTTTAATATGGAGGATGTCCGGATTGCTTTTGGCTGGGACGTAGATAGGATTATTGCGTGTATTGACGATATGCTGCGATCGGGCATTATCTGGATTGATGACTATAATTCTACGCAGCCCGAGTACTGGGTTCCTGCTTTTTACTTGCAGTTTTCTAATAGAAACAGCTTCTAAGTTGATATTTTATTTTATTTTTGAATTGTTTCAAGTATAATAAATAGAAATCATTAAATTGAGAAGTATGAAAAACCTTTTTTTTATTTATTAAAAATGACCAATTAAAATGCAGAATAAAAACCAACTTATTCTTTCAGTATTTCATCGTTTTTGATTAGGCCCAGCCGCAGATCACAGAGGTTGGAGAGGTATATTTGCAGACAGTGTTGGTAGGGCACCTGACTAGGTCTCCCCAGTAGCCATAGAAGCAGACCTGGTAGCCACCACTGACGCATTTCATGGCGCCGTGGATACACATGATCGGCATAGTGGTAGCACCAGGGGTAGCAGAGGTCTTGCACATAAGGACGGAAGCAGAGACGACAAAAGCGGCAATGGTAGAGAGATTGGGGAGCATGATTGATAAGAAATTGCTTTCGAAAGGAGCGTATAGGTATCAATAATGGGATGGGAAATAAAGGAGTCGGTTAGGGAAATTGAAGTGAACAATTTGCTAAAGAAAAGCATTTGGGTATTCGTTGTTTATATACAAAAAATCGCATGAAAAATATTGTGATGAAAACTTGAAGTGTCTTGTTAACAATTCCGCATTTTCTGTCTGCTTTCCATATAAATCAATGCACGCATGCTTAGAGCGGCATGCTTTGGAAGGGCAAGATCGCTCTTTTTTGTTTATTGTTTTTTAAGTTTGTATGTTTGTATGTTTGTTTTTCCAAAATATATTGAATCAGTTTGACAAGTGTGAGGAACAGGCGCTTTTTCCCCAGAGTCAAAAATAGATGATATCTTTTGGTATTACAACTACTACAAAGATCGCTTTGGACTTTGATTAGCCCACTCTAGATGCATCCTTGCATCAGCGGTCTCGATTGCCATCCACGCATGCATATCACTGACATCCACAAAGCAATGTGATGTATTTTCAATAGTCCATTTAGAAAGTAACAAAAAGGTGCATACACTTGTTGCAGTCGGCCGACGCAGTGTCCGCTGATCCTAGCCCTTTGTAGGATGACACCAGAGCATCACAAAGGCAAGAAGGGCGTAGCAATGACCAGGCGGATTAGGACCTGTTTGCGCCGTTGAGAAATTAAGTTTGCAATCATGAATTGTTTTGATTCTGGACACCATTCGCGATTGCAATGGGTCAAGCCATTGAATAATTGTATATGTTGGCACCAACCTCTTCGCTTATATTTTACACTCTTACATTTCTCTACAAGATTTTACTATTTAAACTGAGATTCTGCGCCCCGATGAGGAGCAGAAACTTCAGATTTCTAATAAACTCTTTATTAACAACATACTTGTTACTCCTAGTATTTGTATGCTCTTCTCGTTTTATCCGTCAGTGCTGTTCACTGACCCACACGCAACACACTATGGAAAATGTCTTTAAACTTTTTTGATTTTGGCCACAGAATTATGATTGCATCAGTTATTTCACATGGAAAACATCGCATCTGGTGGCAATGTTTGTGCGATGACTGCACATTGTGTTATTGTGTCATTGTGTCTTATTAGACAAATGTTGTTTGACAGCAAACATTGCAATGCATTGCCTTTTTTTCTCTTTATATCCATGGAAGAGGAAGAAAAAGGCTGCAAAAAATGCAATGACAGAGCATACACAGGATGTGTTATCAGAAGAAAAAGCATCATGCTTTTTTTGAATGTCTGATAGCTAAAAGAATAAATGAAGGCACAAAAAAAAACAAAACAAAAAATTAGCAATGATTGAAAAGCATGCAAAATGTACCAAGTAGGAATAAAAAAGCAACTAAAAAATTAACTTACCTTTGCTAGTCTGCTTAAAAAAAGATTAAAACCTTTACTCAAAAACAAAGGGGAAAAGGACCCAAGGCCCTTAGAAAAAAACCTATATAATCAAAGCAATGATGAAGTGGAGCCAAAAGCTACTCCGCACGGACAGGAAACCATCTGTGTAAAGAAACCTTCTCCATTGCAAGATGGAAGTCAAATTATAATCTAAAAATATATAATATATTGAAAATTTAAATAATTATTTGAGTGACAAAGATTCCATCCTTGAGAATGGGCTGAATCCAATGATTAGATACCAAACAAAAAATGGGTTTATGGTGACAAAGTAAACAAATAAATGTGAATATAATGTCAAAGAATACTTTTTTTTACAAAGTAATTAGACTGCTGTTACTATGAAATCTTCTTTCCTTAGTAAAAACATTAAAATAGAATGGTGTAATGTTTATGTTTGACATATTTGTTTATAATGAATAAAATTTTCTTTATAAAAGTTTTATATTTAAAAATAGATGACATTTATAATAAATATAAATTTGTTATTTGCTATTTCCACGCCGTTTTCAAACTCCATTTAAAGCAAGTAAAGCATAGCAATACTCCTCTTATCCTTTTATCATTATGAAGAGTATCTTTCAAAGGACCATGATGATCAGATGTTATATTGGGGCCAATTGAAACCGAAAAACTACTACTAATAAAATACAGAAAAAAACCAGTATAAAGGCAGCAAAACCAAAAAATGCAGATATTTGAATGACAGAAAGAAATGTAAGATGATTGTTACAGATAATATATTATCTTTTTTATTTTTTTAAAACAGACACAATATTTTCTTTATTGAAAATCTACAAATACACATGTTTTTTGTTTGTTTTGGTTTGTTTATTTGTTTGGGGTTTATCTGCTTTCTATGAAAACAATAATTGCGCTATGGCTATGGAAGCCAAGTTTTTTCTGAATTAAGGAATTTCTTGCTAATTTTTGAACATTTTCACCACTTTACCATGTGATTGATTGCACCTTTTTTGTCTTTTTTTTATGCATCTGCCTGCTTGAAAAGTATTGGTTTTTGCTCGTCCATTTTTTCAATATAATTGCCAGCCATTTTAGTCTCAAATGCTTTTAGCACCTCGTTTTTGGATCAATGACAAAGATGGGCTAATCTTTCAGCAAAAATAAAAATATTGCAGCACCCAATTGTCTGAATTTGTTTTTCTAAAGGAATTTTGAAATGACTTATAACTGCAGGTTAAGTAGGTCTTAAGGGTAGGTTGAGCTTTAAATATTGTTAAATACATAGCTTAAAAATATAAAACAAAATGCTTATTTTTATTTTGTCCACTATCTTTTAATATAATATTTCCGCTGTTTTTCTTATCAAACTTGTACACATTTAATAATGAAAACGCTATTTTTTGCAGAATAATCAATGCATTTTCTAATGTTTTATTATTAATTTTAAAAATATCTTGAACAGGTTAAAATGTAAACGCACAAGTTATAAAGGACGTTGTTCCTATTATATTCACCAGGACTGCTATATGATTTACTCCAATTTCTTCTAATTTTTTTATTTCCAAGTCCTAAATGGCTTGGTGCTATAATGCTTTATACTTAATTAAATGACTCAGTTATGTTAGAGCAATGCCTTTTCCACTACTTTATTTTTAAAAGTCCTTGCCAACCAAATTTTTTTATTTACTCGATCACTTTTTCTCTCTTTCATATAATAAAAATAAATGCAAAAATCATGCATGCTCTGCTTTTATTTATAAAATAAAAAAGATTTAATAATAGCTAATCAATACCAAATAAATCCTATTAAATTAAATTCATGATTCTCAAAACATATTTTCATGAAATGATATGAAATGTATCTCATAAACCTTTTCCATGGCTTTTAAGCTGTAATCATATATCATGAACCCATATAATCTCATGCAATTTTTAAGCGGGGAAAATTGCAATCTCATATTTATGAGATGGGGCAGATTTTTCATGGTGTAGGATAGAGGGGCATTATAGAAAGGTAAGCGTGATATGAGCATCACTTGTCGAATTTACATTGTATCAAGCACTCTTTAAAGCAAAAATAAAATAGAAGTTGTTGTTTTGGTGTGGAGCTTGAAAAAATCTCCTCAAGTATTAAAATTTTTAGCTGTCTTCCAATTCGCCTCAGCCACAGAGTCATGTTTGACCAAAGGCGCAAACTATTAAATAGGATAAATCATTAAATTGAGAATTATAAAAAGGGTACTTTTTTTAGAAAAGAAAAAAGAATTAACGCATTTTGCTGTGCAAGTTGATAGAATAACTGAAATAAGAAATGAGGTAAAACAAATACAATAAAAACCTACGCAATAAGCTTGGTTCATATTGTTTTACTCATTCATTCCTTTTTTTTTATTATTCCAATTAAGCCCAGTCGCAGATCACAGCGGATGCCGACGTCTGCTTGCAGGCAGTGCGGGCAGGGCAGTTGATCTTAGCGTGCCATTTGCCCCAGACGCAGACCTTGTAACCGGTGCTGTCGCACCGCATAACGCCGTGGGTGCACTTAGTTGTTGCAACCGAGGTGCAGGTAGACTTAGGAGCAGGCACAGTAGAGGAGGAGTACACGGGAGCAGGCACAGTAGAGGAGTACGCGGGGGCTGGAGCAGCAGAGGAAGAGTACACGGGGGCCGGAGCAGCAGATGAGGAGTACACAGGAGTAGGAACAGCAACAACAGCGGTGGTGGTGGTCGACTGAGGAGCGTGGCCAATAGGGGTGCCAACAGAGGACGACGAGTAAGCGCTGCTGCTGCTGGAACCGCCGGAGGAAGAGCTACCGCTGCCGGTAACGGTGATCTGAGCAACGTTGTTGTAGTACTCCAGACCGGTGTCGTAGTTGCCATTGAACTCGGGAATAGTCGGGTAGCCATCGTGGTTAGCAATGGTCATCCGCTTACCGGTGAACGAGGTCGAGGTACCCTTGATAGCGACATCGGCGCAGTTCATGTAGAACTCGCGGTTGCCAATAGCGTTGACCCAGGTCCAGGCAAACACAGCCTTGTCGGAAGAAGGCAGGTTCGAAGGAAGGTTGAAAGTGTACGAGAGAATCGAAGCAGAGTTGCTATCCGACGCCTGGCCAAAGAAGCAGTATTTCAGCTCCTCGTGCACAACAACAAAGGTCTTACCGCCATCGTAGGAAAGCGAGAACTGGCAGTGACCGCCGCCGTGAGCGGCACCATCGGCCTGGAACTTGACTGTCACAGCCTGGCCAGCGGACCAGCTAGCCGAGGGGGTGTTGTAGGGTGTGGTGTATTTGCACAGAGCCTGGCTCGCCCCCAGAGGCGACTTTAGACTGTAGTCGAGGGCTGCGCCGGCAGGAAGAGCGGGGCAGTTTTCGCCGAGAGCCGAGTAACGAGGGCAAGGCGAGGTAATGGCCATATGGGCAGAAGCCGAGGCAACAAGGGCAGCGATGGCAGAGATCTTGAAGAACATGATCGATAAGATGTTGATTCTTTTTCTGTTTAAAAAAATCCAAGGGGAAAACTAGGTACCAATGAATAATTCTACTGATAAAGAAAAATTATAGAGGACCGGATGGTGGGGGGTATCTTAGATCAACTATGAATGCTGAAAAGTATGAGGATGTTGTGGAAAGGAACAGGGAAAATTGAGTTTACTGAGATTTTACTAAAAGCGATAAAAGTACGGCCGGCGTACAACTTGTCGATAAATTTCAATAAATGAAAAAAGGATTTAAAAAAAGGAACCGAAGAACGAAAAAAAAAGAAAAGTGAACAATTTGTTAAAAAAGAAAAAAAAAACTTGTCTTGAAAAAAATCATGGGCATTTGTGGTTTATATACATAGAAAGATGCACAGATATTCCAATGCAAAAAAGGTGCAATGAAATAGTTGAATAAATCACTCAAAAAAAAATATAGGCAAAAAATCCCGCCAATTTTCTTTTGCTTTCTGTGTTGGTCGGTCAATATGTCCTGCAAAACACAGACCTTCGAATTGCAAAAAAAAAGCTTGTCTTGTTTCAATATCCCTCAATAAACCCAGAATGTTATCTTTTTTCGCTGATTGTATAAAGAAATAAAAAAACAAACTAACTGCCGAGTATGAGGACCACCTCTTGCCCACAAAAAAAGCAGCGAAAAAGACATCTTTCGGGATGACCATGAAGACCACTTTGCACTTTGATTGGCCCACTAGCCCTCGATATGCACATACCCATCCAACTGGTCTCAATCAGGCACAGTATATACGAGAGAGAGAAAAAAAAAACAGGGGAATGGGTAAGAAAAAAAAAAGTGTGAATGCATGGCAATTGAACATCACATTGTTTTTTCCCCATGATTTCTGATTGGACAAACCAATAAAAAAAAGGCTTGGAAAGCGCTCAATATTTTTTCTCTCTTTCCTGAACATGATTCAGAAAGACAGGCCAACCACGAGCATGTGCAACACTGCCACCCACAAAGACATGAGTTTTTTTTTTGCCTGCCAATCGTTTTTAAAAATAAGTAAATAATACGAGACACGCATTGGATAAAAAAGACATTAGAACAGGCTGGATGGATGGATCGACGACATCCAATACAACAACAAAAAACAATAAACAAGTGCGTGGACATCATTTATTGAATCTACAGCTGTGAATCCCATCATGTCTTTTGTCAATACTTGCAAAAAAAAAATAAAGCCACGATCACTTTTCTCTCCATTTGGTTTACCGATAATCAGTCACTGCTGAGAGTTTTAAATTCCGAAATTTGCAAGCCTGAAACCACATCTTTTCACAGATGTTATAAAAGAAAGCGAAGAAAAAGCAAGGGCCTAAAGACAATAGACATTGCTTGCTTGTGCATACAGGTATAGACTTGGTCTAACCATATTACTAAAGCGGCCAATTAGAGGCATGTATGAAATATATGAAAATAAATTGACGAGTGTGTATACCGCAAAAAAAAAAATTGTATTGTATGTAGAGATGATCAATGATGGCATGTTTCAGTAAACAACAAACAAAACAAAACAAAACAAAACAAAACAAAACAAAACAAACAAAGTATTTAAACTGATCTACAAATCCTTTAGCAAGCAAGATGATAGTGCCTGGAAAGAGAAAAATAA
>JANBOH010000274.1:0-20333 GCA_027478445.1 Coemansia asiatica | reverse complement strand
TCTTCCTCCTCGGCCTCAGCCATCAGCTCAGCCTCCTCCTCATCGGTGATCTCGCGGATGCGGCCATCGGTATCAGCATCATCAGAGTCATAGTCAAGGTCATCTTCATCCTCATCATCAGACTCGCCCTCTTCCATCAGAATCCGAGGATCAATCAGACCCTCCTCGATCATCTCCTTGAGCTCCTCAGGCGAGATATCGCTAAGATCCATCTCCTCATCATCATCGTCGCCATACTCGTCCTCAGAAGACTCTTCGTCCATGTCATAGACAAAGTTTCCGGTCAAATGAACAATATTGTCGCCGTTGGTCTCAAAAGTGATGTTCTCGCCCTCCGACAGTGTAATGTCCACTGTTTGCTGCTCGATAGAGCCCGGAGTCAGCGAACACAAGACAAAGCTCTTTTCGTCAACCGTCACCAATACCGATGTGCGAGTTTTGCTCTCGATAGTTGTATCGAGCGCAGCCTAGAAATTGACAAATTTAATAAAAATAAATAGCTCAAAAAAAGAAGTGCTTTAGTCTTCATTGTTTCGATTACTTTATTTTGTTTATATTTTTGTTTGTTTGCTTTTCGTTACTTACGTTGCTTAGGCGGAAAGGCATATCGACAACTTGCGAGTATGTCTTGCCAGGAACAATTGTGAGACCCCAGAAACCACGATACATTTTTTAAAAAAAAAAAAAAGTCAAAAAAAGATGGATAAAATAAGGAAATATAAACGTAAGTAAAGAAAACAAACAAGATTTTCGATAAAAATTTTTTTCAAAGATACTTTTTATTGCCATTTTGCTCTGACACAACAAAGAAAAAATAACGCGTTTAAAAAAATTTCAAAGATAATTTGATCGTGATCGAGGATTATCGAATCCTTTTTTTTTATTTGGCTGATGTGCTTCATATACAACTACTGACTGCGCTTTGCTGGCAAACTGTTCTGAAAAGATCCAATATGTTGCAATTGTGTCTGCCTATTCAAAAGAACGAGATAAAAAAAGTATTAAGAGAGAAATTGAGTTCTAGTTCTAACATACAATTAGTCAGCGTCTATTTCTTCCAAATATAAATACATATGGACATTTTAAATAAGGAAACAAGGGATCTTTTTAAAGCATCTATTGACCAACTTGTACACATCATCTGCAATTGCAAAAAAAAAAATAGCAAAGCAAGCTAGTTATATGTTTAGATATCTATTCAATGAAATAGGTATTATAACTATAGATAATGATCTGATTTAAAAGCGACTCAGTTCCTGGTGTAGGATCACAACAATGACAGTTGGAGGGAAAACAGTGTGGGGAGAGGGAATAGCCCGCACATTTTTTCACTTTCAAAAAAAATCTATGAGAGGTATATTCATTTAAGTGATTGCGTAGCAGTAAATTTACAATTTCCGAACTGATTTCGTAGCTGTGCCAATTTGAATTTGCGCAACCCTTTTATTATTATTATTATTTTTTTTTTACAAAACAATATTTCTTTTTACCACCAAGTATTATTATTATTAATATTGTTTTTTTTTCTCTCTCTATCAATTCGAGATGGTAAGACCACGCCTTCATTACATAAACCTCATCAAATGGAAAACAGCACTTTTAACCAAACTATATTTCACAGCAACCTTATTCTCCGCTTATTTCTACTCATCCTGTTGTAATTAACTATGTAGTCAAATACACTTCGCCCATACCTCAACGCCGTCCGCTCGACATTAACAGCAGCGCTATGTCTGGAGAACTTTGCATCGCAGATAGTCGAAAAGCACAATGTGCCCGAGGTAGAGGCCGGCAATACAAAAGAAGTACTGCTTAATCCTCTGGTAGTCAGCCGTAACGAAAACGAGCAGGTGCTTATTGAAAGCAGCATCAACTCTGTCCGTGTCAGCATCCGCATCAAGCAGGCAGACGATATCGAGCGCATCCTTGCTCACAAGTTTACCAGGTTCTTGATGATGCGCGCAGAGAACTTTGTTATTCTTAGAAGAGTTCCTATTAAGGGCTACGATATTAGCTTTTTGATCACAAACTTCCACACAGAACAGATGTACAAGCACAAGCTGGTCGACTTTATCATTGAGTTTATGGAAGAGGTCGACAAGGAGATTAGCGAAATGAAACTCAGTCTCAATGCCAGAGCTCGTATAGTTGCAGAGACCTACTTGTCCCAGTTTGTCTAGCTCAGCTCAGATCAGCTCATCGTATCTGGAATATATTTTTTTCTGTCGCTTCTTAACAATAACAATAACAATAAAACAAAAAAACAATCTTCTCACGCAAACAGCTAAACTTTATTGCTAATATAAAACAGGAAGTCGGTAAAACTGTGTAAAGCAAGAGAAGGGAAAATGCTCGTTATTTGTTAGTGTCTCCCATTCTAGCTTTAGCGCTTTTGCAGTTACAGTTGCCTTAGTGGCGGCGAGCAGCAGCAAGCGCAGCAGACAGCTCATCGACCTTGCGCTTGGCACGGCGCAGGGTGCCGAGACGCTTCTTGCCGAGCTTACGAGCGCGCTTGTCGCGGGAGTTCTTCAGAAGCTCCATGATGCGACGCTCATAGGGAGCATAGCCGGCAACCTCGCGGACCAGATCGCGGACAAACTGGTTGTGGGTCGACTTGTTGTTCTACAAAAAAAAAGTCAAAGTAATAGTCAAAGATAAAGTGATTTAGTGAACGTAACGTAGCGAGGCAAAAAGCAAGTGGCTTTTGTACAGCGATCCTCAGATCCAAGTCCAGATAGAAAATATAGAGAAAGGAACCGTAATGCGGCGTGTTTTTTTTTTTAAAGCTAGCAGCAAAGCCCAGTGCCGAATAAATAGCTCAAACTCCAGAGCTGCCGAATAATATGTTGCGTCTTCTCTAACTGAACGCCGCCGTTCCGTTGCGCTGTCTGAAATTAAGCAGACTAAGAAACAGCTGTTGTGTTTAAATTGGGCACTGCTCTCAGATTCACGATTGGCTAATTCTAGCAGTCTCGCGCTAAAATGTCTCGAATTCGACCAATTGCCTTGTAAATTATAAAATCGCTCCTCCGCTTCCTGCGTTTATGCTGAGAATCTGGACTGCTGACTGCTGAAACGCAATGGATACCCTATTTTCTCTATATCGTCGACCGGGGACAATGGATTCCTGCTCTCTGCTTTACTGATGGATACTCACCGACTTGGCGTAGGTGTGGCGACGGGGAGCCTCACGGCGAGCGGTGATGTGGCCAGCGTTGGCGCCGTAAACGATACCGGACTTTGCGACGGGGGCAGCCATTATATTTAATGAAAATACACCAACAAGTTGTGAGAAATTTAAAATTCCAAAAATATGA
Source organism: Coemansia asiatica (assembly GCA_027478445.1). NCBI lineage: Eukaryota > Fungi > Kickxellomycota > Kickxellomycetes > Kickxellales > Kickxellaceae > Coemansia > Coemansia asiatica. The sequence goes on along the minus strand of JANBOH010000274.1, from coordinate 17,016 downwards.
TGGATGCGTTTTTAGAAGAGGAGGAAACCCTTTCTTTGTTGTTGCCGATTGCAAGCCCAGCGACATAGTAATTCTCTCTCATTTTGCTTGTGCCAAAAAAATAGCAGTTGAAATTAAGATTAATTTTTTCTGTGTTGCTATTGGCAGCGTGTGTTGTCAAAGTGATCATATATTTTTTTTTTTGGTAATAGCATTTACTGATCAAAACGATTATTTTTTTGGAGTGTCAATTGCTAGCGAAACTGCTGGTGAAACTTCCCTCTTTTCCAAAAAATATTTTTTGTAACTTCAAAAATTCGTTTGGATTCGTTATAATGGTGCGTTGGATACGTTATTTTTTAGATTAGTTTTTGTGCCGCGGAAAGGGCTTACTATTTCGATGGATACGCCAAAGAGGGGACAAAGCCGATATTTTTTCTGCTGGCTTGAATCAGAATTGTCGAATGTAGCGGATTTCTGAAATTGCTCTTTTTTTTCCTTGGTTGCACGATTCGAAATTCGATAACCATATTGAGCTAGTTCTCTCCCCCCGCCACCTTTTCTAAACCTCCAGCACAGTTTCTCTGAAGCAAAATAAGCAATTCCCGAGCAAGTGCTTTGATTGCTTTTTGTCATAGTTGTCTCGATAAACCAGCCTGGATTGAATGGCGGAAGAGCACATATATCTATGATCTATGCGTGTGGAGAGAAAGTCGTTTAATTTAATGGCGATAGAAATAGAGCTGACAAGATAAAGTCAGCCTGCTATATCATGGACAACAGACATATTATATCTGTTATTTAATAATGCCCCACACACCTCACACGATGTCATTGTCATGAAACGGTCCACATAAAAAAATGTATATCTAAACCCCTTTATCTCAATTTTCTCAACAACTACTATTTTTATTCTTTTTTTTATGTAGCCGTCGCACAAGTCTTTCAAAGTCAAGCGCATTCTCGGCAAGAAGCAGAAGCAGAACCGTCCTCTGCCCCAGTGGTTCCGCCTGAAGACTGACAACAAGATCAGATACAACTCGAAGCGTCGTCACTGGCGTCGTACCAAGCTCAACCTCTAAGTTAAACTATTTTTCAATTTACAGTTTAATTTTTTTTTTTGGACGTGAATATTTTCTATATTGACACTTTCTTTTTGAGCAAAAAAAAAAAACAAAAAAAAAATTAATGAAAATAATAATCGTGAAAATGAAAAATGAAAACGATAAAGATATATTATTCTTGTATGGTTTCTAGAGCTTTGCTGATAAATTAGCAGACTTTTGCTCGGCTTCGAGTCTTGCAGAGTCTCTGATCCAGGCAAGCATGACAGTGACATCGTCTGGCTTGCCACCCGAATAGTTGTATCCAGCAAGCTTTGCTCTCTCAGCAAACGGCGAGCGCAGGTCATCCTGTATATAGTTGGCGACAGCCTGTGCAGCAACGCTGTACGCCAGGCCGCCAAAAAGATCTGTTTCCAATGACCCATCATTTTCTTTTTGTTTCTTGACAGATTTCCTTGAGCGATCAACAATAGCAAGCATAAATTTCTCCGTCAGTTTCTCGATCTCATCCACACGTACGTTATCAAACAGACCATCAGTAGCAGCCAGCACAAGGTCACCATGATTTAGCTGGTGCTCTTCCACACGAGCATCCACAGGAGTATCGAAGCCAACCAACGAGAGATCTGCGAAATCGTCTTTATCAATAGTCTCGCTCATCAACTCATCGCGTACTCGGGGACGATAAAACATTGCCGACTCTTTATTATCATCCCCAGGCCTGCTTTCCTCCGGCTGCTCACTGACCGGTGGTATTGTAAGCTGATACGGCATATTAAACCGATGCTGCTGCTCAGCAGAAACAAACCGAACTCTCTGTTTCTGTCCTCCCACGCCCTCCATCACCACATACGTAGAATCACCCAGCTGTGCACTACGCATGTTACCGGATGCCAGGGATACGTTCATCACCAAGGATGTCGCGCTTCCGTATGCAGGTACCTGGTCGGCTCGCATACCAGCAAACGCTTTCCTAAGCATTTCTTTGGGCTCGATCTCGTCAGAGTCATGAAGAAGAAACGTCGTTTCGGATACTGAGGCCAGATATGCTGTCAATGTGCGGCTGAATATCGAGGGATCTACGCCTGATTCGTTCCATCCGCCTACACCGTCGGCTACTCCAAACGTAAGGTTCTGCTTGTTACGCGTATGGAACAAACTGTCTTCGCCGCCGTTGATTGCATCAAGGCTCTCGTACTTGGTGCTGGGAGCTATGCTGAGCACTTGTACTTGAATTGGTGGCGTAAACGGTGTTGGCTCGGGACTTTGCACGCGTTTTATGTAGCTCTGCACGTATTTCGCTGCTTCGCGCTTGGATATCCATGCCGACGCGAGTATTGCTTGGAACCGAGGCGCTAGCGCAGACATGCTTTATAAGATTAATTAAAAAGAAAAAGTCGATTTGACGTGAATTTGTTTAATGATAAGAAATTGATATAAATTTATTTTCTGTTATGTGAAAAGACAGGAAGAAAAAGTCTGTGATAATTTAATAATCAAGCTAAAAAGATTGTATTAGCCAAGTAGAACAAAAAAAAAAACAAACAAAACAAAAACAGAGAAAAAACAGCTAAACTGAACTAATCAAAAATCCTAGTCGTCTTCTTATTCTTATTCTTCCTCTTCTTCTTCGTCAGAGTCATCATCGCCTTCGTCGGCTTCCAGGGCCTGCAGCTTATTGACAAGCGCCTCGGTCTGCTTCAAGAACTCAGTCTTTCCCTCAAACCTGACGCCCTTGGCAGCCCAGAACAGAATAGCCGAGTCAGACAGCACATCAGCATTATAGAGCTCAAGAACCATACGACCAAACACCTTGAGCAGCTTGGGCTCCGTATAGCAGTACATCTGCACATGCTTGAGCAATGCAATCTCGGATTTGGGCGACTGCGTAAAGGCCTCGAGCACCATCGAGAAACGCTGGATCTGCAATGCTGCACGGGCATCGATATGCTCTGGACGCAGAGGCCAGTCGACAGATGCCATAAGGGCGTCCCAGACAAGGACCACGACGTCGTGCTCGCCCCATGAGTTGCGACGCATGCATTTCTGCACGGCCTTTGCTAGCTTGACATTGGCTGCCTCAAAGACTTGATCAACATCCTCGTCCTCTTCTTGGTCTTGGCCATCGCCGCCGCCATTACCATTGCTGGTCATATCGTCGATGGAGCTTTGCGTTTCGCGAACAATGCGGGCCAGCTCAGCGACCAGGGCATCGCGCATAGCTACCGCCTGATGCGCGCTGTGCAGCTCGATGATCTCTGGCAAATCCTGTGCCTCAAAGTGGCGGACAAAGCAGTCATTGTCGCGCTTAGCAATGGGGAAGAAATCGACCAGCTGACGGATCTTTGCGCTCTTCAAAGCCTTGCTCAGCTGCGCAGCATTATTGTCTCTCAGGTACACACGCAGAACATCCGTCATAAAACCAAGCGCAATGCCGTCCTTGGTCAGATGGTCCTTCTGCAGGATACGGAAGCAGTCCATGGGCATGAAGCCCTCAGATACCAGGACACCCAGGCCAATGGCCAGCATGCGGTTGTCATCGTCGCTATAGCGATGGATGTTCTCCAAAACATGCACCGAGGTCTCGGCAAAGATGCGCTCCAGATACTTGTATCTGCGGGTCAGCTTGGTGATCAGGTTGGCCCAGATTTTGGCGCCTGCGACCTGGTCGTCAATAGTGGCTGCCTGCGCGAGCACAAAGAGGCTGAATGGCAGCTTGCCCAGTGACTCGTCATCCTTGATGATACCGCCTGGCGCGATGATGCCTCCGGTTACTAGGGTTTCAAAAAAGGTGTCTCCGTAGCGACGGTAGTCGAGCGTGTTGCCTGCGGTGTCGAGAGCAGAGGAAATCTTGCCAAAGTCGTTCTTGGGAATATCGCTGATTACTTGGAAAATACTGGTACGGAACTCTAAAGAAAAAATATAGATTGTGAAAATATTAATACTTTCTTTTTTTTTAAGCCAGATTGATGGAATATATATATATTTAGATTCGGGCAGAATTTGCTTTTTTTATTTAGATTTAGATTTGCTTACCTTCTGGTTCATACTTGGCCTGTGCCTTAGCGTCACGCTACAAACAGGAAATGAGAAGAAGAAAATTGTGAATTTAGTAACAGACTCTGAATGCTGTCAGATATCACTTTTGAATTGCAATCTCTATTTCATATTTACCTTGCGAGCATGAATCTTTACACCGTTCAAGGAGGGCTTCTCGTTGGAAACTTGAGTACTCATCAATTTGCTAAAAGCTTGCACACACAGACTCGCAGACAAAAAAAAATTATATATATAAATAGATGGGTGAATCTACTTTGTTAACTTTTGTAGAGTATAAAAAAAAGAGTATATAAAAAAATAAAGTATATATAGTAGAAAAAGTGAGAGAGAAGGAAAAAAAAAGCGTTTTGAAATAGGTGGTGGGTGGGGGTGGAGTGAAAAAAAAAAACATCGTCGAATGGCTTTTTTTTCTTTTATTCAAGCACTGGTATGTTCATACACTCATCAGTTTTTTTTTTCTGTATTTTTTTTTTTCCATTGATGCAGAGTGGTTGCAACCAATTGCATATAGAGTGAATCAGCTGAAAAAATACATAATATTTGGGGGTGGGTGGGTTATTGTTGCACAAAGCTATAAAAATGTCAATAACAGCAGCTTTTTTTTTTTTTTTTTTTTTTTGCAAAGCCACACACACTTGTATAATAGCCCTTATCACAATCTGTCTGTGCTTTTAGTAGTAGTCCTTGATCTCCGTGTGTCTTTCACAAAGAGCGGTTGTTATCATTGTCCTCGTTGTCGTCATCATCATCTTTCTCGTCCTCGGTCAGTTTGTTGTCACCAAGAGAAAGTAGCCTGGCACTGAGGCTGCGATGCATGGCCGAGTTAAAGTCAGGGCTAAGTTCCGATAACAACGCAGTCAGGGACTCGAAGGACACAACCTCCTCGTGTTGCTCAACGGAGTATCCAGAAGCAGCACTAAGCGTCACAGTGATGGTTGATGAGTTCAGCAGACAGATGGTGCAGTGGTACTGGAGGCCAGATGTGGACGAGCGCTGGGGCAGCGTGTATGAGCGGATGCCGTAGGAGTGGGCCTGTAGTTCGGCTAGGAACTCTGTGTAGAGACCTTTGGACGAAGTGAGCTGCTTGTGATCCATTTTTATCTATTAATAGATGGTTGGTTTTATTTTATTTTTATTTTTGGCCAGTGATATTGAAAAAAAAAAGAATGCATGGAAAAGGGAGCAGAAATCAAGTCTGTTTTATCGATTGGAGCAAGCCCAATAAAAAAAAAAAACAAAAAAAAAAGATTTGGAAACAAAGAAATACAATAATATCCTAATTGAATAAGCAGCAAGCATTTCCCTTGTTTTTTTTTTTTTTACCCTTTTCTCCACACTCGTCGGGCTCACCACCAGTTGGTCCCCCTCCCCCCTTTTTTTTGTTTGTTCAACAACGGGTCCTTTCAGGGTAAATTTATTCTATTTCATACACTTTTTAAATAACTATACACTTTTTTTTATTTATTTATTTTTACTTCAATGGCACCAGAACTGTTTGGCGTGCCGCTGAAATACGTGTCACTGGTGGTGCTGACAGTGCAGAATAGCCTCCTGGTGCTGATAATGCGGTACTCGCGGGTCTCCACCACCGAACACTACTACACGTCAACAGCAGTGCTCCTAAGCGAAGTGACAAAGTTACTCGTATGCCTGTATCTGTCGTTTAGAGAAACAAGCGAGGGTGCAACAGCAGCATCGCTGGGAAAGGAGATACTTGGCGGCGACAGCTGGAAGATGCTGATACCAGCGGGGCTGTACACGATCCAGAACAACCTGCAGTACGTGGCGGTGTCGCACCTGGACGCGGCGACGTTCCAGGTCACGTACCAGCTCAAGATCCTGACCACCGCGTTGTGCTCGGTATTGCTTTTGCACACGCGGCTGGGCGGCAGGAAATGGCTGGCTCTGCTGGCTTTGACGGCGGGCGTCGCTTTGGTGCAGCTGCCGCCAGCAGACAACAGCAGCGCAAAGCAGACGACAGCAGGCGGAGCATCTGCGGTGGGGCTGGCGGCCGTGGTGGTAGCCTGCGTGCTGTCGGGGCTGGCGGGCGTGTACTTTGAGAAGGTGCTGAAGGGGTCGCGTAAATCAGTATGGGTGCGCAACGTGCAGCTGTCATTGTTTTCGATGGCACCGGCCGCCATCGGCGTGTTCTGGGTGGACGGCGCCGGGGTGCGCAGGGACGGGTTTCTATTTGGATACAGCGGGTGGACGTGGGCGGCCATTTTGTGCCAGGCGCTGGGCGGGCTGATCGTCGCTGTGGTGGTCAAGTACGCGGACAACATTCTGAAGGGCTTTGCCACCAGCATCTCGATTGTGCTGTCGTGCCTGGCGTCGGTGTTTATCTTTGGGTTCCAAGTGTCGCTGGTGTTTGTTGTGGGCGCTGCGCTGGTCATCTATGCGACGTATCTGTACGGGGCCGCCGACAGCCAGGACAAGGACAAGGCAAAGCCCACGCCGCTGCCAGTCTCGTCTTCGCAGCCGGCGTCGGCGCGCGACGAAAATGCCAGCGATAGCGACGATAGTGACAGCGGCATCCCGCTGCGCGACATCGCTGGCGGCGTCAAGCAGATGTGATCAGTTGATTATGCCTGTGATTTTTTAATAGTGTTTTTATTATGTCTCAAGAGTTTTTCTTTTCTTTCTTTTTTTTTTTTGCCTTACTCAGTCACGCTGGATCGGTACAGGTGCGAGCCCAGCCCGAACAGGTGGCCGACGAACTTGTGCTCGTCAACGCAGTTCTCAAAGTACTTTTCGCGCAGCCTGAAGAACGTCATCGCAGTCAGCAGGCTGTCCGAGCCCGCCTGGTGCTGCGGGCCGATGCGCGGCACGCTGAGGTCGTCGGCGACGTCCTGCAAGCCGCCCTTCAGCGACCTGCAGCTCTTCATCATGTACTTGATGTCCAGGATGGCCGGGAAAAAGCGATGCAGCGTGGCGAAAAACGCATCCTCGTCGGCAGGCAGAGCCTCGCAGGTGAGCAGCTTGAGCAGGTAGCCAAAGTCGTAGCCGCTGTGGAACGACACCCAGCGCACCTCTTTGAACAGAACCATGCCCGAATCGGTCAGCAGCTCGCCGAAATGCAGCGCGTCGATGCCGTATTCGTCGTGCTTGGCAAAGTCGATGCCTGATTTGGTCAGCAGGTCGATGGACTCCTGCGCGTACATGTCGCTTGTGAGCGAGAACCGGAAGTTGAACTGCCACGAGCACACGCCTGGAGGAGGCACGCCGTGCGCGTCCATCAGCGTGATGCCCAGCTGGATGATGCTGAGCATGTCGACGTTGCACCGCAGCAGCTGGTAGTGGTAGTCGGACGTCGAGCCGAACTGCCCGATGGGTCGCGCGACCACGCCCGGAAACTCCGTGTCCATCGAGACGTACGGGTACCGCTCGATGAGTCTTCTTATTGCTTGGAACTCCTCCTCGAGGTTGCTCTCCCAGACGTCGCGGATAAGGAGGGCCTGGTGACTCTCTGGCATGGCGAGGGAGTGGAATGTATTCGATGAGAAAGGCGAGGAAAACAAAGAAATGAAGCGAAGTGAAATGAAGCGAAGTGAAATGAAGTGAAGTGAAGTGAAGCGAAATGAAACGAAGCGAAGTGAAGTGAAGTGAAGCGAAATGAAACGAAGCGAAGTGAAGTGAAGTGAAATGAAATGAAATGAAACAAGTGCCAAGCCCACACATTCGCTTCCCCTTCTTACAAATTTAATTAATTACTTTTTCATTTAATTTCCTCATCAACATGTCCTCGTTCAGAGACGCGCTTGCCGGGCTCAAGACCTCGTCTGCTTCGTCGGGCGGCGCACACCTGCTGCCAGGCACGCCTCCAGCAGGAGCGTCGTCGTCGTTGTCGTCGTCGTCGGGCAGCGGCTTCTTCAGCAACATACGCAGCGGCGCCAGCAACCTCGCCTCCTCGACGGGCGCAGCCATCTCGGGCCTTGCCCGCGGCACGACATCGGAAGCGCAAATAACCACGCAGGGCGAGTGGTTCGGGCTGACGCTTGTGCAGCGGTGGATGGGCTTCGCGGGGTGCGCGCTGCTGGCGCTGTTCTGCTTTCTGATGGCCTTCCTGGCGCTGCCCATGATGGTCGTCAAGCCGCAGAAATTCGCCACCGCCTTTTCGCTCGGCGGCCTGGCAACCATCGCGGGTGTCGCGCTGCTCAGGGGCCCACGCGCGCACACACGCCATCTGCTGTCGCGCGACCGCCTGCTTTTCAGCGTGTCGTATTTTGGCTCGGTCTTTTTCACGCTGTTTTTCTCGGCCGTCGCGCACTCGTACCTGGGCACCCTGCTGTTCGTCGTTGCCCAGGTCGTTGCGCTCGTCTGGTACGTCGTGTCGTATTTCCCCGGCGGCTCTGCAGGCCTGCAGTCCACCACGGCGTCGCTGGCTAGCGGCGCTCGCTCCCTGCTGCCATTCTAAAAAAAAAAAAAAAAAAAAAAGTTGGATTTTTTTCTTCTTGTAAGCTGGCGGTTCCTTTTTTTTTTCTTCTCTTTTCTTTTCTTTTCTTTTCTTTTTTCTCTTTGCTGCATTTTAAACATATCCACCGCTGCTACCACGACTCATTTATAGCCATGCAAATTCGCCATTTCCATCCGCGTCTGGGCTTTGAACCCGGGCTCAACATCGACACTGCGTGCTACCTGGTCTACAAGACGCTCTCGTGGCCCGTGTTCCCCATGCTCACCGCCATGCTCGCGCTGCTAACCACCACGCTTTGCCAGGCGCTGCCCCTGATAGCGCTCACCGCGGCATCGCTTGCGCTGGTCGTCTACCTGTACGGCTCGTACCTGCCCACGCGCCCCATCGACTGGTCCACGCAGACCGTGGTCCTGACGGGCGGCAGCCACGGCATCGGCCTGAGTCTTCTACGGCTGCTGGCAACTACCGAGGCAGCCCCGCGCCTCGCAGTAATCGATATCAACGATCTGCCCGATACTGCGCCCTCCTGTGCACGCCTGTACAGATGCGATCTCGCCGATGCGTCTGCCGTGCAGGACACCGTGGAGTGCATCCAGCGCGACCTGGGCCCCGTCACCATGCTGATCAACAACGCCGGCACCGTGTGTCCCAGACTCATCGCCGACTCCTCCCAGCAAGACATCCAGCGCGTCATGGCTGTCAACGCCCTGGCGCCCATGCAACTGACGCAGCTGGTTCTGAGCGATATGCTGAGACAACCGCACGCACACCTGGTCTATGTTTCCTCTGTTTTGGCTTTTCTTGGCGTACCCCAGGTCGCCTCGTACAGTGCGTCCAAGGCCGCATTGGCTGTGTTCCAGGAATCGCTGCGCATCGAGCTTGGCCAGCGCATGCATGGCGGGCATGTCAAGGTCACCGCGGTGTTTCCGTCGATGGTCGAGTCGGGCATGTTTGCGGGTGTGCGGATGCCCAGGTGGATTTCGCCCAGGGTTCTGCCCGAGGATGTCGCCGAGTGGGTTTTCTGGATGCTGCATTATGGCCGCGACGGCGACGTGTATCTGCCCTTGTTTACTCGTCTTGCGCCGCTGTACATGCTGCTGCCTAGGAGTGGTGGTCGCGCGTTTATACACTGGCTGGCTGGTAGCGTTGACTCTATGCGCGGGTTCAGGGGACACCACGGCCAGGAGCCAACCATCAGCATGCAAAAGAAAGCATTAATGAAGAGTTAACCTTTTTTCTACTTTTTTCAAATAATTTTTTTTTGTAATTGTGTTATATCTATGAGCTCGAGCAGCGTTATCGATCTTACCCGTTCAGACAGCGTCGTCTGCGTCTCGTCTGAGCCTGAGCCTGAGCCTGAGCCTGGGCCCAAACGCATCAAGCTAGATCCAGACAACCACATCAGCATCGACATCGACATCGATAGTGACATCGAAGGATCTCTTGCCCAGTCCGTCTATGCCCCGACCTCTGCGTTCACTCAGGTCTCAGCGCATCCAAGCTCCCTGATGGTCGTGACCGAGGGCCGCGGCATAGCCAGCGAAATAGCCTTCTGTCTGCTCGATCTCTCGACCAGCCGCTGCATCCTGTCGCAGTATGCCGACGGCCCCAGCTACTCGCGCACAATCTACACCATCGTCACCAACCGCCCACAGACCGTGCTTGCGCCCCAGGCAATGGTCGCCGGCAAATCCAAGGCCATGCTTAATCTCCGCCGATACCTGCCGTGGCTCACTGTTAGTTCCTTGGAGCGTCGCTGGTTCAACGACAAAGACGGCATGTTGCTGCTGCGTGAGCTGGCTTTGGATGAGCAGCTCGCTGCCTTGGAAAGATCTCTGTATTTGAAGCAATATGCTTATTCGGCACTTTGTGCGTTGTTCCATTATGTGCAGAAGGAGATGGGGCTGGCGTTTGCCAAGGGTTCGCTGCATGTGGAGTGCAAGCAGATGCAGGGGTCGATGCTTATTGATCCGCGCGCATGGCAGGACCTTAGTCTGGTTTCTGATGGCTGTAATGATGACAGCTCTGGCGGCCAGCAGTGGTCGCTGTTCAGGGCCATCAACCACACGATGACCCGCATGGGCCGCCGCATGCTACGAGCCAATATCCTGCAGCCGTCGACTGACCTTGGCACCATCTATGCACGCCAGACCGCGGTTTCGGATATTCTCGACAACGAAGAAAGCTTTTTCCGACTCTCTGCCATGCTGCCCTCAGTTCCCGACATCGACGCTGCCATCACGCTGCTGGTCAGATCGCCTTTGTCAGCAACCACGCTCAGGCAGACAAGCTCGGCTATCACCAGCGTTCTGACCATCAAGCATATCCTGCAGATGGCAGGCCAGCTCGCTGCATCCTTTGACCAAGTATCATCGGCGTCTCTGCGCAGCCAGCTGCTGATCGAGATCATAAGAGCGCTGACAGACAACCGGGTCTCGGATCTGCTTGCCTGTATCCACGAGGTAGTGCGAGAAGATATCTCGCTTGAAAATAAGTCTGCGCAGATGTCGCGCAGCCGGCGCTGCCACGCAGTCAAGGACGGCGTCGACGGCTTCCTCGACGTGTCGCGCGCGATCTTTGACAAAGTCACGCACGAGGTCGTCGATCTAGTCGAGCAGTACTCGTCCGAAGCTCAAATCCCGATAAAGGCCATCTATAAGCCAAGCACGGGCTATATCATGACAGCGCGACGCGACTTGTTTGACGAAGCCGGATTTGGCGAGTTCACCAACATTGCAGTCAAAAAGAACATGGTCACTTTTACCACCCTCGAGCTGGTCAAGCTCAACAACCGGCTGGCATCGGTGGTCACAGAGATCAACCTGCTGACTGAAAGGGCTATAGAGAACGTCCGCTCTGTGATCAGAGACAACGTCGTGCTTTTATATCGTGTCTCGGAGGCTATTGGGCTTCTGGACATGCTTTTGTCGTTTGCCCAGCACTGCACCATGTTTGAATGCGTTGCGCCGGCGTTCTCGGACTGCATCAGGATCGTCGATGGCAGACACCCGGTCCTCGAGGCCATTGGCAAAGACGCTGTCGTCTCCAACAGCGTCAGCAGCACTGCTGATGCGCGATTCACGCTTGTCTCGGGCCCCAACATGGGCGGCAAGTCGACGTATCTGCGCCAGATAGTCTATATGGTAGTGATGGCGCAGATCGGCAGTTAGTAAGCAAAATGAAAATGAAAATGAAAATGAAAGTGAAAAATAAGGGTTTGTGTGAGCAAGAGCTGAATTATGTATGTATTAACCATATGAAAACGCGTAAACAATCTCTTTATTTCGTTATAGTGTCCCTGCCAAGACCGCCTCGCTCAAGATGTTCGACAAGCTGTTCGTGCGCATGAACAACAGCGACAGCCTGGCAAGCAGCGAGTCGACGTTTGTGCGCGAGATGCACGATCTGGCGTTTATCCTGCAGAGCTACGACCAGCACAGCCTAGTGGTCATCGACGAGCTGGGCCGAAGCACGGCGACAGACGAAGGAAGGGCCATTTGCCGTGCCGTGTGCGAGAAGTTTATTGGCGACGCGCAGCAGGGCGCAACTGTCTTTCTGACCACACATTTTCTCGATCTCGCGCTTGTCCTGGGTCAAAGCAAGCATTGCGCACGCGTCACGCTCTCGTCGTCCACATCGGCACTGGCTGGTGGTAGCGGCCAGGAGGATGAGTATGAAAATGAAATGGTCTTGGGTAAATCATCCTTGTCTTCGTCCTCTTCCTCTCGCTTGCATGGTCGGTTCAAGGCAACTATCGGCGCACAGCTCGATCCCATGTACGGCATCCGTCTGGCAGAGTCGATGGGCATTCCACAGAGCATCATCTGCACGGCCAGACAGGTAGCTGACGAACACATCTAAACAACAACAACAACAACAAAAAAAATAAATAGCTGTTGGGCTGGAGAGCGTGTAATGAAGAAAAACGAAAAGTGAAATTAAAGGTAAATTTATCTAGGCTTGTTACTCTTTGGATTTTTTGCTCTTTTCCTTCTTGTCTTTTTTCTCTTTCTTGCTCTTCTTGTGCTCAGCACCGTCGCTCTTGTCTTCTGGCAGCCCTTCCATGGCCGCATCGTCGTTGTCTTCTGCGGCCCGCTTTGGAGTCACCGATTCGCCACCATTCTGACCGTCTGCTGTGATCATCATCCGGTACTCATCTGCCGAGTAGAAGCCGTAGGGGATGAATCTGAGCTGCATGTTGTCTGGCTGAGCCCTAGGCGGCTTTACCCTCTCTGCAATGGCAGCGGCCACGTCGACGGACTGCGGGATCTCGATGTTCTCGACCAGCGCCAGCGTCTGCGAAAACCGCGTAGGCACCAGCGTCAGCTTGTCCTCGTTGTCGCCATCAGGCACCAGCACGCTGAGCTCAGCCATGCCACGGAACTCTGCGCTGACATCTGCAGCCCGGGGCGTGATGATCTGGTACGAGCGGCTGTTGATCTTTGCCTCGGAAAGCACGATGCCGCTGGCTGTGCTCTGCGGACACTTGATCGTCAGCCCGTCGAGGTCTTTGGTCGAGACGTTGTCGGGGACACGCATGACCCAGAGCTCCTTGTTGTCCATGATTGTCTCCTGTGAAAAGGCCGTTGCCGGATGGCCCCGCTGCCTGATGTAGTCTACGGGCGCCTCGTATCTGTCTGCCAGAGTCATGTGAAGGAATGAATGAATGAAATGTGAGTATAAAAATAATTGAATGAATAAACTAGAGCAGTGTAAAGAAGGAAAAAAAAAAAAGTAGTTTGCACTTGTTTACAAAAAAAATAAAAATAAAAAATAAAGCAAAAAACTAATCATGGCGATTTGATTACTGCTTGATCAAAGAATGTAAACCACTGTGATTAAATGATGCAGCTTTTTTTCATTTCACATAGAAACACAAAGTGTCGTCACAGACGCAAAAACACACTTGTTATTCACATAATTTCAAATTTATCTATTTTATTTCACACACTATTATTATTATTATTTTTTTTTTTTGTAGATGTCTGCTAATTCTCCCCTGGACGAGTACATTGTGCGGGCCCTGGCACTCGGTCTCGGCGTGGACCAGATACAGGCAGACGCGGGCAAGAAGATTGAAAGGCGACAGAGCCTGACGCAGCGGCTGGGGCTGGGCACCAACGAAGACAAAAAAGAAGACAGCAGCAACAATGACTCAGACGCAAGCAGCCCGCAGCAGCAGCGTACATCGCAGGGAAAGCGGCAGGGCAAGGCAGCCAAAATCGAGTGCGTCGACGTGGTGGGCCCAGACGTGTTTGTGGGCACGAGCAGCGGACAGCTGCTGCACTACTCGGCGGGCCCAGTAACCGTGGAGACAGACGCAGCGCCGAAAATCACGCTTGTGCGCGCAGTCGATGTGGCTGCCAGGGCAGGCAAGCGCGTCGAGCAAGTGATTGCGCTGCCGGCACAGAACAAGCTCGCAGTGCTGTGCGCATCGACGCTGACGCTGTATCAGCTATCGGACCTGGCCCCGCTTTCACAGGGATTCCAGCCAGTCAGAGGCGTCTCTTGCGTGGCGCTGGACGAGCGGATACCGCGGTCTGCAGGCGCTGAGGCAGCCGGGCTGTGCGTCGCGTGTCTGCGAACGATCCAGCTGTACCGATTGACTGCTGAAGACGTGCGGCTAGAGCTCGAATTTCCGCTGAGCAGCAGCGTGGCCAGCCTGAGCCACTACGGCAACTTTGTTTGCCTGGCAGACTCTGAAACTTACAAGATCATCGACGTGCGCAAGAAGCGCAGCGATGTTGACGGCGACGGCGCCGAGCTGCCTTTGCTTCCGACGCAGCAGCCGTTTACAGACGCCGAGACTGGCAGGACTGTGCGTCCACCGCGGCCGCGCACCCTGGTCGTTGGTCCCAACGAGTTTATGTTTCTGACAACGTCGGGCGCCGACATGGAGAGCGACACCTTGGGCGTCATTGTCACTGCGTTGGGCGAGGCCAGGCGGGGCACGCTGCAATTTTCCGCATACCCGAAATCGGTGTCCTACGAGGACCCCTTTGTAGTCGCAGTGTTTGCCTCGGGCCGCATCGAGGTCCACGACACCCGCAGGCCAGATGCGACGCTCGTGCAGTCTTTTGCCTTTGCAGATGCCAGCGACCATGCCCGGCCAAAGCGGCTGTGCGGTGCTGTAGCTGCGTTTGTCGCAAGCGATTCGCTTGTCTCTGAGACCATTGACACCGATGCAGCTGATTTAGCTGGGCTCTGCGAGTTATTGAGTCAAGGCGAGATAAAGAGCGATGTCGTCGAGCAGGACGATGCGCTTGTCTCCTGCGGCCCCGGGAAGCCGCTGAGTCGCCAGTCCCCAGCGCGCATGGTCGCTGTGGCCTCCGACTCGCTCTATTTTGTGGCCCGCGAGCCGCCGATCCTGCGCGTCATCAGGCTCATTGCCGATCAGCGCATCGAGGAGGCCATGGCCATAGTCGAGACAGCGCAGCAAGCAGAGTCGCCTGCCCGCATACCCGGAGCGCCAAAAACAGCAGAAGCCCAGTACTGCATCCAGCTGGCTGCCATGACATGTCTCGGCAGCATGCTGCTCGACGATGCCCTGCAGTATTTCCGTCGAGGACTTATCGACCCGCGTGCGCTGCTACATCTGTTCCCCGATTTAGTCCGCTACCTGGGCCCGCTCCTGGTGCCCTTTGCGCGCATCCCCATGCCGCGTCGCCTGCGATCGATCTTCTGCGACATCGTCGACGCCGATGCGCTTATTGCCAAGGGTATGCGCCAGCTCCTTGCTGCTGACAGTAGCGCTGAGCAAGCCGCTTCGCTAGCATCCGCATTGATGGCAAACACGCTCGAGGTGCTTGAGCGCTACCTACGGTTTTGCCGCTCGGCTATGCGCTCGGAAGCCGCTCTAAGCGATGGCCTGTTTGCGCCTGATGCCCTGCCCGTGATCGACACCGCGCTTGCTCGCTTGTATGCCGTCAACGCGCGACACGACAAGCTGTGTGCGCTGATCAGCGATCCTGCTAGCGCCATGGTCAGCGATCTCGCTGCTGCCTATTTTCTCGATTCCAGGCACTATTACTATCTCAGCCTGGTATACAAGGCCCAGGGCGACGTTCGCAGAGTGCTCGACACCTGGCACTCCATTATCGATGGCGAATGGCCCGATCCGCGCTTTGGCGGCCTGAGCGAGTATCTGCAGTATGTGCAGCTGACAGACAGCCAGTCGACCATGCTTATAGAGTTTGTCTGGCTTGTAGACAGGGACGTAGACGCGGCTCTGCAGCTGCTGACTCACCTATCTGACCAGACCGTCGAGCTTATCGATGCCGATCAGGTGTTTTCCTCTATAGAGTCACACAGCGACCGCTCTATGCGTGTCTTTATCGAGCGACTATTGTCAGCAAAGCATCCACGAGCGACCCACTATATGACCTACCTGGTCACTGCCTATGTGCGCCAGATCTGCGAGTACTACTCGGCCGAGTCGCGTGTCGAGAGCCTGGTCCAGGGATACAGGCGCGCGCAGGCCGACAATCTTGCTCTTAGGTTTCGCTCGTATCTCAGGACACTTGGCCAGAGCGACGAAGGCGCTGCACTGCGCACCCGGCTGCTCAGTATCCTGGTCGAGCGCCAGACGCAGTACGATGTCCAGGCCGTTTTTGAAAGCCTTTGCACAGAGACCGCTTCTGCTGCCTCCATGTATATCGAGCGTGCAGTGATTCTGGTCATCATGGGTAAGATCGACGATGCCCTGCATGTCCTTGTATTTGAGTTTGGCGACTATGCAGAGGCAGAAATGCTGCTTGCTGCTCCCGCTAATCCGCTGTCCCTTGCGCGTCTCTGTCCACAGAAGGCTCTGGATTTACCACATTCAGTAAGCCGGTTGCTTGACATATATCTAGATATTGGCAAATCCCACGGAGACGACGAGATGTCTGCAAGGCTTGTCACCGATCTGCTTCGACGTTTTGCTGACAAGCTGGATCCAGCTGTTTTAGCTGATATTCCTGACCACTGGCCCGTGTCCATAGTCGAAGCCTTTGTCTGCCGCCATTTGCAGTCGCTAAAGGCCGACGAGCAGTCATCTAACATTATAAGGAGTCTGAGTCAGGCAAAATCGTTTGCATCGAAGCTGGGAGTTATGCATGCGGTCTGCGACAAAGGCCCTATAATGCTTGATTATTCGCAGACTTGCTCTGCCTGCAATAAGCTACTTGGCTCGTCGATGTTTGTGTTTATAGCTGACACCAGCGAAATTAAGCATGTTTCATGTCTTTGATCTCCAGTATTTTTCTTTTTCTTTTTCTTTTTTGCCATTTGGCCTTTGTAAATGTAAACTGACAATGAAAAAGGAATCGAATCCTTTTTCAAAGTGGTGCTTCTTTCTTTCAATTTTTTTTATTTCACGGTTAGCAAGCATGGCATATGTTTGACAAAGTTCGAGTTGAGTTGATCCAGTACAAGTATAATATATTTTACGAATTGATAGTTGGAATTTAAAAAAGCAATATGTAATTGCGATCCAACTAATTCTATGTTCCAAGTGCA
>JANBOH010000273.1:0-20386 GCA_027478445.1 Coemansia asiatica | reverse complement strand
AAACAAACAAACAAACAAACAAAAAACAAAGACTGGTTCTAATTAGCATCCAAAGTTTTTTTTTCAAGTCAACAGCCAATATTCATTTATTCATTCGTTCATTCGTTCTTTTTTTATTCAATAGTATGAGCAGCACACTGCAGATCCAGCCCGTAGCACGCAAGGTGACCGCAATAAGCTGGCTTCCCCCGCAAGGCGGCACAGCCTACACAGACACGGATCTTTACTTTGTGACAGGTTCAGGCGGCAAGCACAAGGAGCTCGTTCTCTGGACCACGCGCAACCCCGAATTTCCAAACCCCAGCCCCAAGCACTCAGCAGACGCCAGAACAAACGCGCTGGCCACTGTGATCACCAAAGTATCGCACGACGGCGACGTCCAAGATATCATTGGCCTATCGTCAAGCGTCCTGGTGACAGCGTCGTCGTTTGGCACTCTGTCGATATACAACGTTGACACAGAGAACACGTCGGACAAGTGTATTTGGCTGCGGGAGTCAGTTACCGCGCACAAGTTCCGTAACGGCGAGTCAGCAGTGGCCACGTCACTGGCAGCCCAGCCCAGTGGATCGGCCGACAAAGAGATCGCGAGCTGCGGCGAGGACGGGCGGATTGCGTTTATGCAGGCGTCCCGCGCAGATACCCTGCAGAGCTACGAGGTGGACAGCACGGTGATCACCGATATCTGCTGGCCGACTGCCGCCCAAGTAGCCGTGACGACGCGTGGCGGACAAATCAAACAGTTCGATAGGCGCACGCCAAACGAAGTAGCCGCGGTGTTCGTCGACCCATCCAATACGCATGCTTTCGAATGCATAAGTGCGCACCCGTCGCAGTCCCACCGGTTGGCTACGGGAACGAGCTCAGGCACCATTCTTCTGTGGGATGTGCGTAATCCACGGATGCCCGTTAGCGAGGCGTTTCATGTGCATGCGACGAATGTCTGGCAGGTTGCGTTTGATCCGACGGATGCTTCGAGGATAATCTCGTGCTCGGAAGATGCCACGCTGGCTGTCACCCAGTGGGTTGCTGAGGGATCGGCGGGGGCTAGTGCGCTGGGCGTTAAGCCTGAGAGAACCAGGGGTGTTCGGAGACTCTCCAGCATGTTCAATGCGCTTTCTGTCAACTGCTTTGATGCTTGCCCATACACCCGTACTAATCTGCTGATTGCGGGCTCTGACAGCGGAAACCTGCTTATGGACAACGGCACAGACAGCGAATTTGGCTATGATTTCCACTAAGATCCTTTATTTATCTATAAAAACAACGACAATACAACTAGTGTACTTTGTCTAATAGCTTAAGTGATTTCTAAACTCTGGCACCGGCTTTTGGTCTTTCCTACATGGAAATACGTTTTCCAGCCGCTGTCAAGATAGAGTCTGACGCTGAAGGGAATCTGACTGCGTACCGGCGCGCTGACCTTATCCAGTCTATCCCATCTGCTCAGCAGTCAGCCTAAACTCCATCGCCTCCTCCTTTGCCAAAGGTCATGGTCCCCAGGGTCACTGGCGAGATACGCATCCCGGAGCGCCCACATGTCACATACTCGTTCAAAGCTGTTGGCGCTTTGCTGAAAGTTGCAGAATCAGTGGTATCTTTAGAAGGCATCGTATAAAAAATTTGTTTTAAAATTTTGATATATGCAATAATTGAAAAGTTTAGATAGTTGAAGGAAAATGAAATGATAAGGATATGAACAGAAAATTCTTTATATGTGCTTTTTTCTTTTTTGCGTAATTCTACATATGCCAAATAATACTGAAATATAAGTCAGCTTAGAACATTATAATATTTCACGCATTGTTTGTTTTACCAAATAAATCGACTGCTTTGCACTCTCCTCGTTGTTATTAGGCTTTCTGCATTTGATCGCAATCGCTCGATTATGTTGCTTTTGGATTCCAAGATCAAAAAAACGTAGATTTATTCCACGTGACGTGTCCCAGACTATTTAGCTATTTCTCAAGGCATTTAAAAAATGAAAAACAACTTCACTCTCTGCTGCCACCCATCACAAAATCATTTCATATTATTTTTAAAATTTTTTTTATTCAAACATATTTAAATTTTGCAGAAAAAAATGGGTGCGGGAAGCAGACCAGGAACGCCTGGCGGCACAAAACCAGAAACAACAGTGACAACAGTGTCTAATTCGTCGCAAGTAACCATAGGATGCAAAGCATTTTTTGAAAAAGACAACGAGATCCGGCAAGCAGAAATCCTGTCCATCCGCGACAAGGCGCAAAAACGCAATATCCAGCGAACTGCCGATGACGCGCCCCTCGAAAACGACGATGGCAAAGTGGAATACGAGTTCTACGTGCACTACGTAGAGTTCAACAAGCGACTAGACGAATGGGTACCCGAAACACGGATGAGAATGGACAAGCCTGTGACGTTTCCCAAAAAGAAAAACAAATCCACACATAGTGCACAGCATCAGTCTTCACGGGACAAGAGAAGAAAAACCAATGTAGGCGGCTCGGTTGCTAGTGCTAATTCGCCGCAGACGCCAGATGCCATTAGGCACGATGACGCTGCGTATACGGCGCCTCAGGGCTCGTTTTCCAAGGAAAAGGAAATTGAGAAATTGCGGACACAGGGCTCGATGACGCAATCGACCAGCGAGGTTGCACGTATGAAAAACCTAAATATGATAGAGATGGGCAAGTTCCAGGTAGAGCCTTGGTATTTTTCACCATATCCGATAGAATACTCGTATATACCTGTGCTCTATGTATGCGAGTTTTGTCTATGCTTTTACTCCAATCGCACGCAGTACGCGAGACATCGTGCTAAATGCACTTTGCAGCATCCGCCGGGAAACGAGATTTATCGGAAAGACGATATCTCGTTTTTTGAAATAGATGGCCGAAGACAGAAGACTTACTGCCGCAACCTGTGTCTCCTGTCAAAGTGCTTTCTGGACCACAAGACGCTTTACTATGATGTGGATCCTTTTCTTTTCTACATCTTGACTAAGCGCGACGAAAAGGGGTTCCATATCATCGGATATTTTAGCAAGGAGAAGGAGTCTGCGGATAACTATAACTTGGCTTGCATCCTGACGCTTCCGCAGTACCAGCGGATGGGATTTGGCCGAGTTCTGATCCAGTTTTCATATGAGCTATCTAGGGTCGAGCGTAAAGTCGGATCTCCCGAAAAGCCACTGTCCGACCTGGGATTGCTGAGTTACCGCACTTACTGGGCTGAGATCCTAGTCGAGCATCTGATGTCTGTCGATGGCGAGATCAGCATCGAGGAATTGAGCCAGAGGACGTTTTTCACGACTCAGGATATCATGCATGCGTTGTTTAATTTGGATGCCATCCGATATTACCATGGCCAGCATTGCATTGTATTGAGCGAGCGCGTGGTCGAGGCGTATGAGAGGTTTAAAAAGAAAAAACACCGTAAAGTCGATCCAACGTGTTTGAAATGGACGCCCAAGGTGTTTACACAAGCCGAGCTGCGTTACATTTGATTTAGTCAGGGAAAAACAAGAGTGAAGAAAAACACAAATTTTTGGGCAATTGTACGAGATAAATGAATATCAACTTGCGTCTGTGTTGAATGGTTTTGTGCAAGTATTTGTGTTTGCAAAGCCAAATGAGAAAATTTTGTAAAAAGGATGAGCACATGATAAGGAGATTATCGACAATAAATAATAAAAACCGGATTTTTTTTGCATTATCGTTCATTTGAAAATCCCGCAAAATGTCCATGAATTTGTCCATTACCGGAATTTGGCATTATCTTTTACTCCCAAAAAAAAAGAAATATCTTTTGTAACAGCAAATGAAATGATAATGAAAAAAGCCGTTTTTCGACAATACTATTCTTTTTTTAAAGAGCCTATCTACAAATTAAAAGCCGTTGAAAATCTATTATTTCTATTACTCTAAGCAAAAAAAGTATTATATTATTTAACATAGAAAAAAGAAAGAGTCATGTTTTTAATAATTAATGCTTTCTATTTTGACATTTCTTTATTATGAGACACAGATCAACATGAAAGGAAGGAAAGAAGGAGTAGCAAGCAGATGCACAGCCATATGTATGTATGTATGCATTGCTGTAAGGAACACAAGAAAAGAACGCAAGAAAAAATGCCTTGCACATGCTGCTAACGTTGCAGGCTCGGCCATTTAAAAGGGGAAAATGTATCGCACAAGAAGATGCAAAAAGCTGTATGTCTCTTTTTGTTTTTACTTTGTATAGCAATATAAAATAAAAAAAGAGAAAAGGAAAGACCGACTGATGTAAAAAGCGGCATACACGAGGTTGAACATCGGATGTGCCGTTGTGCCAGGGTTAGTGTGAAGGAAAAAAAACATCAACAACAGTCAGATGGTCCAGCTGTGTAAATCGTCAAATATTCCTTATATGCACCCAACCAACAATTCTGTAAAGTTTTATCTTTTATTTTTTATTTTACTTTTGTTGATAATTGCAAAGAGAGCTGATCCCTTCAGTACGGAGGTTTTCATGGAAGATATAGAAGATAAACAAAAAAAATAATACTGGAATTTGTCATGTCATTTGCTGTTTTACGTTTGGAAAATCCCCTTTTTTTATTGCGGGATGTACATCCGGCCACTAGTGAACGTCTTGCCTTGCTGGGAAAAATACTACGAATGTAAAAAAAAGTAGTGAGTAAAAATATTCGCAAATATGGCCTCTCTATCCGCCTAGTCCAAGCCTCATCGCATTTCCAAAATAGAAATAATGCCAATAGCCCGTAGTAATTATTATGTGCAGGAGAGAAAGAGAAAACCCAATTCTGAGAAATACTGATCCGTATAGTATATAAAGAGACGTGTCGGAGACAGCCATTTCAGCCATATTTCAACAAATCTATTAACCTTTCCTTCCTGTTAGCAACAAGTATCTTATTATTCTTCATCAGTAAATTCCTTTATTTTTTTAATACTTGCAAACATATATATATATATATATATATTCCACTTAATATTAACAATGAAGCTTTCCGCCATCATCGGCCTTGTAGCCGCCATTCCCTCAGCCATGGCTGTCTGGCCTATTCCCCAGACATTCCAGCAGGGCAACTCTAATACCAAGACCTACTGAGTAAACATCGAGGTCACGGGCAACGGTGGCCAAATTGTGAACAGCGCCGTCAACCGCTATCGCGATATAATCAACAAGGAAAGCTTTGTTGCGCCTGTTGATTATAAGCGTGGCGTGCTCAAGACCAGTGGCAGTTTGCAGGGACTCGTTGTCTCTGTAGAAAGCACCGACGATACCCTGGGTCTGGACACCGACGAGTCATACATCCTCGATGTCCCCGTCGACGGCAAGGCTACTCTGAAAGCTAAGAGCCCCTACGGCGCACTCCGTGGTCTAGAGACATTCTCTCAGCTGGTCACTGGCAATGGCAACAGCAAGGCAATCCTCAATACTCCGATCCACATCGATGATGCCCCCGTCTACCCTCATCGCGGCCTTTTGTTTGATACCGCTCGTAACTTTTACTCTCTTGACTCTATCAAGCGCACTCTGGATGCCATGTCCTACAACAAGATGAACGTGTTCCACTGGCATATCGTTGATGCTCAGTCGTGGCCTGTAGAGTCAAAGACCTTCCCCGAGCTGCAGAAAAACGGCGCCTACAGTGCTGCTCAGACATACTCCTACAACGATGTCAAGCAGATCATCCAGTATGCCAAGGAGCGCGGCATCCGCGTTATTCCCGAATTCGATGTCCCTGGCCACACCTACATCGTTGGTCTTTCCAAGCCCGAGCTGATGAGCTGCATGAACAAGCAGCCCAACTGGGACCACTTTGCTGCTGAGCCTCCCAGCGGCCAGCTCAACATTGCGAAGCCCGAGACCATTGATTTCACAAACAAGCTTATCGACGAGTACACCAAGCTGTTCCCCGACGAGGTCTTCCATGTGGGCGGAGATGAGGTCAACCGCAACTGCTGGGCTGAGGACCCCGATGTCCAGAAATATCTGGCTGATCATCCTGGAGAAGACGTCGAGTCGCTCTTGGTCAACTGGTACAGCAAGGTCCACGATCATCTGGAGACCACGGGCAAGCAGGCGTATACCTGGGAAGAGACGCTTTTCCACTCCAGCTATGTGCCCAACAACAAGACCATTTTGCAAGTCTGGATTGACCAGGCCTCAGTCCAAAAGGCCGTGTCGCAGGGCTACCGCATTGTGTCTTCCAGCTACGACTCAATGTACCTTGACTGTGGCCATGGCGCCTGGCTGTCCAACTGGGACGGCAACTCGTGGTGTGATCCGTTCAAGACCTGGATGCACGTCTACAACTACGATGTCGCTGCCAATATCACCGATCCCAAGCAGAAGAAGCTCATTCTTGGTACCGAGGTCGCTGCCTGGTCCGAGCAGATCGACGAGACTGTCATTGATCCTCGTCTGTGGCCTCGTGCTGCTGCTATGGCCGAGACCGCATGGTCTGGTAAGGCCGATGCCAGTGGTCATGTCCGCACGACTGCTGAGGTTGCCTCGCGTCTCCACGAGCAGCGCTTCCGCATGGTCGGTCGCGGTATCAACGCAGAGCCCATGCAGCCTCTCTGGTGCGCTCGCAACCCTGGTGCCTGCAACCTTCCATAAACAAGCCAGAGTTTGTTCTGGAATCATTTCAAATTTTATTATTATTATTATTTTCTCATTGTCTAATGAAATAGATTTTCTTTGTTTATTTTGAAATCGTTGACATGACTTTGAACCTACAAAAATGATTCATAAAATTTAACCCGTAGTATTGAGCCTTCAAAGATATATGATATCTACTCCCAGCCGTAATATCCATCATGCTTGATAGGGGTGATAGGCCGCATTTGCGCTTCAGTGGGTGCAATCACTTTGACGGCTTCAAGGACATTTCGCTCTTTGTGCAAGGTCTCTGGAATACCAGCAACTATCTCGCAGGCAAAGCACTTGTCGATATATTCCAGCACCAAGCGCATGCATAAAGATGGAGTCAATTCGCGACAGTCGGTTGTATTGCCTGCAGACATAGTCAGACAGCCAGATCGCCCGCTATCTACACGCGAGCCCCTTGGCTCATGGCTAGTAACCCATTGATTGGCCGCAGCCTGCAGCCAGTCAAGAGACCCAGAGGCCAGTTGAAAGCTGGAATGCATAGAGTCAATAAAAGCCACGCAGGCGACTTTTTCAGTAAACCTTATATAGTCGTATCGCAACAGATTAGTAACAGCTATACCGCCAGTGCTGTATGCTACAAAGGCTACCTTTTTGGCATTAGAGTCGCGGATGATCCGGCTCCAGACATAGCCGACATGCTCGTCTGCAGTCTCGCTGCCCGCGATATCCACCGAATGACCCGAATAGCTGTTGAACGTCTCGCTCTTACCATCAGGAGCACAGATGTTTTCATAGGGATTCAGCACTAAGACGCCATTTCCCCGCTTGATGCTCTCGCGAATGTACTCTATCATGGTTCCCTTGCGCAGCCCATGCTTGACAAGCACGTTCGATGCCCAGACTCCGCAGAAATTGACGCCTCCCCCGATTATGGCCACCAGATTATCGCTGTTCAATGCTCCAGGGCTTGCGTAGATGTTGCAGTGAGGCTGCTTTTTGTCCGGAATCGCTATAGGCTCCATGAGGAGATCGCTGTTTACAAGGATATCTGCTACTTCGCGCGAAGATACATTGGAAATGAGCTGGTAGAAATCGCCGTTTTGCTTTTTGCCCTTGCCGAAAAAATCATACTCGTATTTCTTACCAGTGTCCTTTTCGCGCAGCACGCCCTCTTTGCTGCTGTCAAACTCAAAGCCCAAGTCGCCAAGCGTCTTGCGGACAGGCGCTTCCGGCGTAGGCTTCTTGGGACGCATAAACATGATTGCCAAATTAAACAATGAAAGCGATAAATAAAAGGGTTTTCTATGGCTGCGAGATTTTTTTTTTGCGGTATAAAAATATAAAACATAAATATTTTGTTTTAAAATGTCTCTTTTTTTACATTTTGTTCTTAATTTTTACAAGCTTTCTTATCCTACAACAATGGCTCGCACTAATATATGGGTAAAAAATAATAATAAAAGCTGAATCGCCCACCTTTATCAGAGCTTGCTGC
The DNA here is from genome assembly GCA_027478445.1 of Coemansia asiatica. Lineage (NCBI taxonomy): Eukaryota > Fungi > Kickxellomycota > Kickxellomycetes > Kickxellales > Kickxellaceae > Coemansia > Coemansia asiatica. The sequence continues at coordinate 12,285 of JANBOH010000273.1, read as the reverse complement.
GTTTATAAGTAGTCAAATTAATCATTTATGTAAAGTCTAAGGCTCACGGCACACAATAGAGCCATCCTCATTGCCGAACCACGCCTCTTTGGCCATGCCACTGAAGATGCCAACCTCGATCACTCCAGGCACCATCTTGATTAGCTGCTCAACAGCCAGCGGGTCGTAGATGCTGCCTACGCTAACGTCCAGGATAAAGTTGCCATTATCGGTCACCACAGGTCCTGCCTTGCGCACTGCCTGGCGCAGGACAGCCTGCGGATGGTCAAAGCTGAATGCTGCCGACTCGGCCTTTGCCAATCCATGAGCGCGCGACAGAGGCGCCATCCGTTCAAGCTGCCGCTTTATCGTGCGCCATGCAAGCGGCGAGACCTCGACAGGAATGCCCTTGTCCCACTTGGTTCCCAGCGTCTCCGAGTCTTTGCGTGAGTCTGCAATCAGTACAAGCTTGCGAGATGCATTTGCAACCAGCTTTTCGCGAAGATGAGCACCGCCACCGCCTTTGATTGCATTAAGCTTCGCGTCGACCTATACCAATTAAAAAAAAAACATAAAGAGTGGATGAATTAATGAATGAATATGTAAAAAAAAATCTTCGCGGTCATTTACCTATTAGCTGATCGGAGTTAAAGCAGTAGCGCACTGATCACTACCCCACTCCCCTTGTATTGTATCTTACCTCGTCAGCTCCGTCGATGGTCACATCAATAGAGGAAAAATCGGCCGATTCTGGATCAAGGACTGGCAAACTGTATAGTTAAAAAAAGTAGATTTAGTAGATAAAGAAAATGATATTTAATCTGCGAACAGCGATAACTATAACTATATCAAAAACTTACTCGTCAAGGTCTGCTGCTCTTAGACCAGCCTCAACAATAAGCTGCTTGGACTGAAAGCTAGTGGGCACACACAGAAGATCGGGATTCAGCTTTCCCTCTTTCTTGAGCTGAACAAGTCGCTCTGCTGCATACACAACGGTCGAGCCACTGCCGATACCCAGAACGCGCACAGTTGAATCGACATGCTTATCTACAGCTGCAAATGCTGCGCTACGCTTGGCTTGCTCGATGATATTTGCAGAGCTCATAGTATGGTATTAGAAAGAAAGAGATGATCTTGTGAAGAGTAGTTAGATACAAAAGACAAAGAATGAAAAGGCAAGGAGAAAACAAGAAGTGAGAAGTGAGAAGAGCGGACAATTTTATATATATATATATTTTTTGGCTTGGGCTCGCTTTTTTACATTACATTTTTTTTTACTCCCCTCCTCCTAATAAATGACAAGAAATGATTTTTACACGTGATTCGTTTGCTAGAATCAAGTCTAAATATGATTGGGTGCCATGCATAGCAGCAAGTCTTTTTTCTTTTGGCTGAGCATGAAAAAGTAAACACATCGTCTACAGTTTGTTCCTTACTTGTTTTCTAATTAATTGCAAACTAGGAAATATTATTCGTTTCTTTTACAAATTTTATTCTTTACATTGATAGCGTCTTTTTTTTTTTAAATAATTTCATCAGCATAGATTGAACGGAGTTGAAATAAATAAGAAAAAGAAAAAAGGGCATCAAAGAACAAATGGGCACACATCTCGAGTCTTCTTTTACTTCTTTTGGTAAAGCAGTGGGCGAGCAAAACACCAATCTGTGGGAGACAGTACTGAAGCAGGTCGGCTCTTCGAAAACAGCAGCAGCAAGAAAAGTTCTTGTGCTGGGTGACTCCAGCAGTGGCAAAAGCAATGTAGTGGCGCAGCTGTTCCAAGCATCTTTGCGTCCACAAGTAGGCAACGGTCTGGACACAGCAACGACAACAGCGACAGTAAATGCAACTGCCAATGGTCTGAGCGGTGGGTTAGCGGCAGATGCTACCATGGCAGAGATAGACTCAGCTGTGACTCTGAGCAAGCACGATCTGGCACTGTCCTACTCGTACATGGATGTGCGCGATGAGGACAACGAGGAGATTATTGCTCGCGTCGGCATCTACCAGCTGGCATCCGACAGGGTTTCCGATCGTGAGCTTTTAAACTTTGTTTTGGATGCAAAGTCCTTTTCATCCTCTGCTGCTGTCATTGTCCTTGATTGGTCTAAGCCTTGGAGGTTTGTCAAAACGCTGCTTCGCTGGCTAAACGTGCTATCCAACGCTGTCGATACAGTCTGCTCAGATGCAGGAACACGCGAAGCCAAGACGGCAAAAACTGGCGGATGGACGCAGGGCAGAGCGATAGTAGACGAGTGTCGCGAAAGGCTAGAGCGGCTTCTGCAAGAGTATGTCGAGCCCACTGGTGCATCAGCCGATCATCCAGCTGGTTCAGCAATGGCAAATAGCAGCATAAAACATGCAACTCCATTAGCAGCAACAGCAGCAGCGAGTGCCGATGTACTGCTTCCTTTGGCTAAAGGCGTATTGGAAAGCAATCTGGGAGTTCCGGTGCTTATTGTGTGCACAAAGTCAGACTCTATGGATGTGATGGAGCGCGAGCGAGGGTTCAAGGAAGAGGATTTCGACTATATTCAGCAGGTTCTACGTGCAATCTGCTTGCGCTATGGCGCTGCACTGATATACACATCGACTCACAACCCTGCTACATTTGCTACGCTCTATCATTATTTGGTGCACAGGCTGCTGACAGTTCCTCATACAGAGGGAGTCAAGAGCTCGTCTGGATCTCAGGATCAGCAGAATGACCAGGCATCGGATTCGGGAGATGTAGAGATGACTTATGAGGCTGCAGATAATGATCAGAGAGATCCCGATGATAATGCTCAAGAACAACAGCAGCAGCAGCAACAGCAACAGCAGCTGATTAACTATCCGTTTCGCGTGCGTGCCAATGTTGTCGACCGCAATGTTGTATTTGTTCCTGCTGGCTGGGACTCTGCAGCAAAGATTGGATATTTACGCGAGCCCTTTGACGTTCTAGCAGCGCAGTCATCATGGGCAACCGACGAGCAACGCTATGCCGAGATCGTTGATCAAGCGACCGGCAAATCAACAGAAGCATTGAATGGTGAGGATAAGCAGCAAAGCAATGGTGCAGAGAGCTTGCTCCGTAATTATGGCGAAGTCGTTACCGCGCCTAGATATCGAGCTGGCGCCGATGCCGACGGAAGTAGCGTGGCTATTGCAGCGGCAGCAGCAGCAGGCATGGCCAACCAGGTAATAGTCGAGGACGACCAGACTTTCCTAGAAACCCTCTACGAAGAGCAGCAAGACCAGATGGCGCTTGAAGGCGAAGAAGCAGAAGAGCATAGTATGCACAACACCGATGCATACGGAGACAACCGCATGCGCCCAGGTGGCGGTGGCGGTGGCCACGGTCATGGTCATGGTCATGGATCGACCAGATTTGTGACTGGGCTTCTGCGTGGCAGTAGCCATGCTGCCGAATCAGCAGCAGCTGGAATAAACGATCACGACTCGAATGCCGCGCTTTCCGACGACAACTCCGAGGACTTTGATCGCATAGACGCGAATGCATCTCCATCGTCGTTTCCTCGCCAGTCGTCTATGCGCTCGGGATCGCATGCACGCAGCGACAGTATTGAGGCATCTAATAGTGGGTCATTGGGCCGCTCGTCGAGTGCACGTCTGGGTCGGTCGATGACCTCGCAGTCGCCATCGTCGGCGATTTCCTCTGACAATGCCCCGTCGCTGCGTCGCAAGCTTACTGCTAACCCAGGCGAGGCAGCTGCAGCTAGTGCCACTGGTGGTGCAGGAGGGTCATCGAATGAGGAGCTGACTAGCTTTTTCCAGAATCTGCTTGGTCGCAAAGGCGGCGCTACGCCTTCGGCAACAGCCAGCTCTAATGGCAAAAACTCGCCACTGCAGCAAACGGCTCGCTCGATAGCAGGCAGCATGTCGCGTGCTACAGGCGCTGCTGCTACTTCTGCTGCTTCTGCTGCTTCTGCTGTTGGTAGTGGTAGTAGCGGCCAGAAGGATATCCAGGCGGATCTTGAGCGTTGGAAGGCACAGATCAAGCGGCCAAAGGAATAAAACCAACTAAAAGATGTCTTTTTTTTTAAATAATGATTTCATTTTTAGAGATGCTTTTATTTTATTTTGAAACGAGCATATTTCGGCATCTGTTTCTTAGCTCCACACTTGAGCTATCGAGTTCTTTGTACAGAGAACAAGTGTTACTAAAAAAGAAACCTTCCCACCAGACAATCCGCTCGCTCAAAGCCTCTTCAACAAGGTTCCAGCAAAGATCGTGCTGCTTTAAACGGCAAAGAAGATGCTCAAAGCATTTCCACGAAATATCCTCATTGTACTCGCCCAGCTCGATCCGATCAATGACGATTGACAAGACGCGCTTTACAAGTTTTGAATCTGTTGTATAATCAATTGAACCAATGATCCGTTGCAGTATGGTTTGAAATATCTCGGCTGGTGCATATGGGTCTTTTTCAAAGTACTCCAAATACCTGTCTTGCTGATCCAAGGGGTTTCGCGAATCAATAGATATAAGCATTCTACAAGAAAAAAATAGAAAAAAAAGTAATGACAGAGAAGCTTTAAAATAAAAAACAAATAAGAGTCAGTTTTTTTGCAATGAATATTCTTGAGAACCTGCTTACCTGAGAATATGTATATCCGGATGATCCTTGTAATACAGCTCAAGCTCATCTCTAGCCTGGTCGATAAGTCCCAGGGCAATCAACACCTGTATATGGAAAGCACGAAACATATCGACAGCCGGATCCATTGTCAATGCCTTCCGAAGATGCGCTTCGGCATGACGCAGATTGAAGATCGACACCAAATCCGGATCATCCTTGGTCAGCCTGAGCTCCAAACACCGACTTGATTCAAAAACATGAAAACCACAAGGCTCGACAAACACGCTATTATCGTATTTCCGCCGAACATCAACCTCCCTCATACATGCAATCAGCATCCCCCGGTATCCATGTGCAAAGGCAAGTTTGTTCCCATGGTCCTCTATAAACATCATTGTTGCTCTGTTGGCATTAGTCAGATCGTCCTGATCAAGTAGATTGTAGATGCGTTCCATTGATGCTGTAAAAGGCGGTGTTTTTTTGGTCGCCTGAGCTATGGTATCCAAAAGAGCATCTATTTGGGATTCGCCATGTTGGCCTCGGATTGTTGCTATCAGGGGCTGCCATATCTGGGAGATGGAGATGCTGCCGTTTTCGACTATTATTAGAAGCAATTCGCTGGCTTTGCCATACTCTCTTCTCTTGATGTACTTTGTGATGTCGCGGACTAGCTTTTCGCAAAGCCTTTTGTTGTGAAACATTCCAAAGCTACTGTGTTTATCAAAGCCGCTCATTTTAGCTTGACCCTTCGTTAATTTCACTGGGCTTTATACGAGATTTATACAAGAAAAGGAAATATATGGAAATAGGTTTATTTTCTTATATAAAAATTGGCCAGCGTCTCTTTATTTATTGTTCACGTGAAAGTAGACCTACTTTTGGGAATTAAAAAAAGTCAATATTTTCTTTTTACGTCGAATCTTTATTTGCTATTTTGATGCGGCCGTCGGTCTGAGGCGAGACAACAGCCCATCGGGCCAGCAATTCTTCAGAAGCATAAGATCTGGTGTCCTTTCTATTGATCAGCAGCTCCGGCATCAAGCCATCAGCATCGTCGTTACGAGGAACATTTTCGCTTTCAGGCTGCGGAGTGTCAGGGTCGGAAAGAGGAAGGCTGCTGTTGTCGTCTGCGCCAAAGAGAGCCGTTCTGGCCACACGCATAGGATCCTGGTCAGGGCTCAGACGCTTTGCACTGGATAACAGGGCCCTGACGATATTCGAGCTATGATGAGTCAAAAGCTGTGCCTTGTTGGCCAGACTCTCGTGGTACTGCTGCACAATGCTGGCTATACGAGCAGCCACCGAACGACCACTATCCTGCTCCTCAAGCTCCTGCTGCTTCTGAAGCTCTTGCTCGCGCTGCTGGGCCAGCTCCTTAAGGTTTGCAGCATGCTTGATAATCAGAAGTTTCCACTGCGACTTGCCACTAAGCTTCTGTTTCTCTTGCCGCTCTATCACAGATTCATTGCGTGCAAGCGAGCAGCTTCCAGCAAAGCCCTGCTTCTTAAACCTGAAGGCATTCTTGACAGCAAGGCCTCTGAAAAAGCGGCGGTAAAGGTCAGCAAAAGTGATTCCGTTTTCCTCGTCAACTATCAGCTCGCCCTCATTCAGCACTTCGTATCCGTCATGACCCTGGTACATGTAGTCTCTGGTAGCAACGACATACTCAGCAGCCATATCTAGCGGCTCGTCCTCCTCCGCCCCATAGTCTGACTCGACGTCCGACTCGGACTCAGCGATCGACGACGCATTGCTGGCTCTGTGGGCATGAAGCGACGTAGAGGAAGCATTGCTAGTAGCCACATTGTTCTCCAGCGCTATCCTGTGCATGCTGTTTGCGCTTTTGGCTGAAACAGACGGACGGACACGGGGCAGCGATGCCAGGGAGTCAGAGCTTGTAGACGCGCTTTTTTGCGTTGCGGCGGCCTTGGCTGAGGCTGTGATAACTATGGATGTGACCCGGCTGCCTGGCTCGCGGCTGGGGTCAAACTCGAAGCGAATACCGCTGACCTGCGGGAACCTTCCTTCGTGGGCAGGCCACTTGCTGACGCCGTTTTCCAGCGCACGTCTGATCTGGTCACCGGTAAGCTTGATAACAACAACGGGGTCCTCAAACGGAAAAATATTCATTATCTCGCGAAGCCTGATCGGGCCCTCAGGATAGATGGAATCGGAGCGGATAGCGCCGCCGCACAGAAATCCGATCTGAACGCCGGCGCTCTGTGCATATCCAAGGCGCATCAGATCAGCCGAAAAACTGCCGATGTTGCTCTCCTGCGTCCTGCAGACAGTCGATCGGGCATCCCAGGCGACAGTGGTAAAGCCAATATCCTTGTCCAGGGCCTTGCTCAGATGGCTCTCGATCTTGTCCACCATGATCTTGACCTCGGGGTTCTCAGGCGCCTTGGTTGTCGTGCGATGCCTGGTGACCAGCATCCTGGAGATCTCTGCCTTGTCAGAACCATTGCTGCTGCTGATCTCCAGCGTGATCTCGCTGAGATCGCGGAAATCAGTGCCGCTCTTGATCAGCCGGCGACCAGGGGAACCGGGAGGCAAAGCGTCGCGCTCCTTCTTCCACGTATCAAGCATGGCGTCGTCCTCGCTAGCCTCGGCGGCGGCCAAAGGCTTGACCCAGCTGCCATCGGGGTCGCTAAACTCATCGACGCCGGATCCGATGTAGTAAAAGTGGTCGTGGCCAGAAAGAACCAGGTCGATGACATCAGCACACGCGTCAGCAAGTTTTATATCGTTTGGCAGCCGCATATGCGACAAGCAGATAACCAGGTCGCACGACATCAGCGGATCCTCTCTGCACCGGAGCTTCACGGCCGCTTCTCTCGCAGCCTTGACAAATTCATGGTACACAAAGGTCGGCGGCATACAGGGCAGCGTATCCAGCCATTCTTTCTCGATAATCCCTATGATTCCAATACGCAGACCATCGACGCATTTGACCAGATACTTGATGCTGTTTTGGGCTGCCGGTCCGCCCGTTTTCTTGTCAGTGAGGTTGGTGACTATCCAGGAAAAGTTGTTGCGCTTGATCAGGTCCTCCAGTCTGTCGATGCCCTGGTCGAACTCGTGGTTGCCAAAGGTAGATGCATCGATGTTGAGCGTGTTCAGTACCGGGAGCATGTGCTCGCCACGCGATATGCTGCTTTCTAGGCTGGGGAAGTATGCATCGCCGCTGAATAAAGTCAGAGCGGGTGCCTTGGATGTGTCTTGTTGCAGCATGTGGATTATCGAGGCAAATCGTGCGGCGCCTCCTACGGGCTCACGCTCGCTGGAAGCTACGTGGTAGACGTCGTTGAAGTGCAGGATGCGCAGGAGTTTTTTGTCTTGGCTCATAGTTGATATCAACAGATAAATATAACGAATAATATAGGGTGTTAAATGGATGAGGGTTTATTTAAGAGGAAAGAAAAGAAAAGAGGAAACAGGCAAGAAGCAAACTGCATGCATCTGGGTCTGAAATAAAAAACAAGGACTAGTGTGGAGAAGGACATGACTCAATAGACCATTCTTTACATGTTCCCTCCTTTTTTACTATTTCTGCTTGCGTGGACTTTGGCATGATCAACAATATAAAGCACGCTTTTTCCTTTCACGCATTCCTTAAGCCATCCTTTACAGGACGCCCTTGGTGCTAGGCACATCGTTCGACCCGGTGTGCGCCACAGCCTCACGGATAGCCACAGCCAAAGCCTTAAACGCCGACTCTGCGCGATGATGGTCGTTATCGCCCTTAAGCACATCAACGTGCAGCGTAATCCCTGCCGCAGTAGCAAACGACATCAATACATGCGGGATCATCTCGCACGACAACGTCCCAATCATCTCTCTCTTCAGCCCCAGATCAACCACAGCGTGCGGACGGCCCGAGATATCCACCACTGCGCGTGAAAGCGCCTCATCCAGGGGGCAGTACGCGTGGCCGAACCGCCGGATCCCGCGGGGCTCGCCCAGTGCCTGCTTGAACGCCATGCCCAGCGCTATCGCCGTGTCCTCGGCCGTATGGTGGTCGTCGATGTGGAGGTCGCCCTGGCAGGTAAGTGTCAGGGACCATTTGGCGTGCTTGGACAGAGCATGGTACATGTGGTCGAGGAAGCCGATGCCCGTGCTGATCTCGATTGTCTGTGAGCTGGTGGACTCTAGTGAGCCGATCTGGAGACTAACTTTGATGTCAGTCTCGTTGGTCTTGCGTGTAACGACAGCTGAGCGCTCCGAAGACATTTTTTCAATTTAGATTGTTAAAAGAATTAATTTTTTTTAAAATAAATAGTTAAAGAACATAAGATTGTTTCTACAAGTTTTTTTCTTTTATATTCTTCGTTTTAATGTGAGTCATCATCTCACTTGGTCAAGCAAAAAAATAATAATCGTATAGAACGCCTTGATCTGGTGTAGAAAAGAAAATGTGACTGTTTTTAATATTAAAACCAAGTTAAAGAAATATATAAAACATAGATAAATTTTGAAGACAAAGGAAAGGAGCCCGCTTTAGCTAAGCACCCTAATAGAAAAGTCATTTTTTTGTTATTCAGATTTAGAGGCCCTGGCCATGTAGAACGCTACTGGCTTGGGTGCAGGCACTTTCCACCGATCCAGGTTTGCCTTTATCGACGCTCTGTCCTCCGCACCAAGCAATCCGTCGCTGTCCGAGCGAATGCAGCTGCCAATCATCATAAAGAACCCAAACGAAGCTCCGGATCCCAGCGCATACTGCCCAATTGTTCCAAGATATCCGCGTGGACCAGGACCAAATCTAGTGATATTCAGGTAAGTAAAAAAAAGATACAGATGCAATTTTGAGCGTCAGGTAAAATCACTTTGTCTGTATTTACAGATAACCCTCAGATGTATTTTATCTGTAAAAAAAAGATAATATTTATACTTACTTCATTGTCGAGTAGAAGCCTATGAGGCAGCCGAGACAAGCGCCGACACTGCCACCCATTATCAGGCCCATCTTGGCCTTGTCCCAGATCGATGGCTGATGATAAGACATGGCGTATGTGTATCAGACGCGTAACTACAGGAGCTTGTTTAAAGGAGCGTTATCAGAAAAAGTAGCAAGAGAAGAAAAGAGGAAGGCAAGAAGGATAAAGCAATTTGCAGAGTCGACTTTTGCTAAAAACAGGTAAATTAGAAAGAGAGACCAAAAATTACTGTAATACAATATGAAATTGCACATCAGGTGCTTCATGGTAGCATGGAAAATTGAAGAATGACTAAATATCATGTTTAGGCAATCCGGCTCGGCTTGGGATAAACCAGACGGCTCGGCTCCAAGACCACATTTTTCTTTGGGGAAAGATTGGATTGTGGCTGTATATCGATAAGGAGCAAGTTAGATGTGATTGCGATCCTAATCAAACAAGCAAGCACAAAAAAAAAGTTGGGAAATAGCATCAGCTTTTTATTGTCAAATTCTTTTCTTTTTTTTCTAAAGCTTCTTGGCTCACACCCTGTTCACACGCACAGCCAGACAAGATCTTTTTCTTTTTTGTTTGACTTGCCGCAAAACTCTCCTTTTGGATAATATGTAAAGCAGGTGTGGATCCTCCAGAAGAACCCTTTTTTGTGTCCACTTCTCTTCTACAACGCATCCCTTTTTTTTCAGCCGCGAACAAGATTTTTTAATTCTCTTTTTTGATTCATTTTCTTCTGACACCAGTCTTATTTCATCTTTATCTTCAACTCCGCTCAGCTGCTGTATCTGCCGGAATATTTCAACATCAATCATGCCTACGCAGCAAGCCGCTGTCGCAATCAGAGCACCCAAAGACGACTCCTGCACAAACAGCCCAGGCCTCGGTGCGCTGGCCCAGGCAAAACGCAAGGCAAAGACCAAAAAGCTAAACACCACACAATCAGCAGAAACCGACACTGCTGCTGAATCAAATCCAGTCACTGGCAAGATGGCGAATTTTTGCTCGATATGCGGGTTCCGGTACACAAATCGAGAAGAGCTCTGGAACCATATCAGCTGCTGCAACTACCTTGCTGAATAGAAATCAAAATGTGTTTTTTTTTCAAGGATATTTCTTTTAAAACATCCCAATTGTATCCACCCGCTTTTTAAATGCTGTTCTGCATTCTAGAGCAACAGGCGTTTTCGAGCTTTTCTTTTTTTGCACAAGACTTTTAAAAGCACAGACTTTGCATCTTTAATTTTTTAACTTAATAAAATAAACAAGTTTAATAATTACGAAAAACAGCTAACATGCCTCAACTAATAACAAGCTGCTCAGTCAATAAAAAGGAATTGCATTTTATATGAACTTTTTTTTAAATGCTGCTCTTGTCTTGCTTAAGCGCTGAGTTTATTTTTTTTACACCAAAATCCACAAAAAAAAACGCGTCGCCTCCACAAATTTTCTCTCTTCTTTCCCTCTACAGCTTTTAATTTTTTTTTTTTGCTCTCGCCGATTTTCTTGTTCTTTTTTATGCTACCATTACTTTTTTTTTGTATACTTGATTGAATTCCTTTTAATTTCATTTCCAAAAAGCAACTCGTCCTTTTTTTATTATATTGTGTTTCTGTAGTACCCGGTTGAACGAGCAATTCTCTATTACACATTTTAACAGAAAAAAAAACCAAGCGAAGGTTTCTTTATCTTTGTTTATCAGCACTAAAGCGACAGAAAAATAAGCTATTTGTATCACAGACGTTATTTACAGCGCTCAGACAAGAGCCGCCGCCGTTGTTTTATTTTCAATTTCTATTGTTGTTAGACTAGTCTAGGGCTATTTTTTTTCTGGACTTTGTGCCATAGTTCTTATTCGTATTCATTTTCCGGCTTTGATACTCCACGAAACACCATAGAGCTCATGAGCGATTTGGTGACCAATATAATTGCCTTAGTAAGTAACTAAAGGAAATAAATGGAGCATATAAAACAGACTTTTCATTATTTATCCTACTAACGAAGGTTTTACCGTTTAATTGTTTTTTTTTGTCTTGTAGCCGGCAACCACTCGATCAATAGAGTGGCATCAATACGAAGCCAGCTATCCACAGACAGACACAGAATATGGCTCAGACGTGCTCTCGGTATGTCGTGAGCTGCTAGACGCGCATATTCCTTGTGTCTGGATACCGAAAGGCGGCTCAGACAACGAAGTTGCTGATATTCGCGCATTTATCGAAACGGTTCAGCCAGATCTGGACAAATCCAATGGCTCACCAAAGCTGGCAGCAATGGAATGCTGGAACATCTGGGTCTTTCATGCGTTTGTGCCGAAACAAAAGACCTTGCGTGCTCGCTCGATCCCACCCCAGTTCAATGGTAAGTCCCATTCACCCACTCTATATAGTCATTATGTTCAAGCTCAGCAACATTTCTGAATGCATTCTTTATAATCAAGATCCTAATCAAAGTTGTATGATAAACCTCACTCCCTTTCTTATTAATTTCTTGCGGCTTATCTCGCTGTTTAATGGTTCTAGAAGTCTGCAATGGTCATATCAACTGGAAGACACCAGAGTCTGAACCGCCCTCTCACTCGCCCAACACTGTCACCTTCCAGCAGCAGAGTTCCAATAGCGAATCATCATCATCATCATCATCATCATACGACAGTAAGATGATACACGGACTGTTCCACAGAGCCCTGGATAACCTGGTAGACAGAGCTCTGCTTCCGCTTTCAATAGTCAGATTTGGATTCCGCCAATGGATCACGCTATCCGGTCTACCAACAACAACAGGAGCAGCA
>JANBOH010000272.1:0-20563 GCA_027478445.1 Coemansia asiatica | reverse complement strand
TTTTTACTGTAATCAAGGAATTGCAACTTGCTACGACATCTAAACGTGAACAAAAAGCCGAACAGCGATGAACAAAGGCATCGCAGGGGCTTAGGGGCAGCAAGACTGAGATAGACAAGCGATTGTTTATAATGCAAGGAATTGCACTTTGCCTCAACAAAATGTCAGTGGTTAACGTCATGGTTGGACAGAAAGCAATTCAATACGGTCCTCCTCACCCAACTAAAAAAAATTTTTGTTCATTTTGGCGCAGGTAACGCAAATCAACAACATAAAAATGTAAAAAAAAATTAGACTTGGCCCGAGTTGAATATGCTTTTTCCGATGTAGATAATAACGCATATGCAAATGCAACATTGTCCATTGTTAAAATGTTAAAAAAAGCGTTGACTGTTAAGGTCAGCAAAAAATAAAAAAAAAATTGCCAAGCACGCCTAATCCTTTTTTACTTGTTTGTCCATTTTTTGTGTAGAACAAGGAAAGGTAGAAAAGCTACTTTCTTTATTCAAAGAGTAAAATTAGATGCAACGGGGTGTGTTGCGTACATGCTCTAAACAATAAGCAATATATGCTAGCTGTGGACACAAATACAAATATAAACAAGCAGCCGTGCTTATTGGAAGGGAGAAATATTGCCAACGCACAACAGTCTGTAAAGCAATAAACTAAGAATAAACAAGACATTTGAGCGGCGCAGAGCCTGGGTAATTATCTGTTACCCACGCAGCACCTGGGTTGGTGTAGAAAGCCGATGCAGGAAAGTCAAGCGAAAAAAGGAAAATAAAATTATCATTAACCGTCTCTGTGTATTAATGTTTATGTTCACTTGTATGTAGGTGTGTGTGAGTGTGTGTGAGAGTGTGTGGGAAACTATATAGCCAAATATAACCCATTCAAAAACAAGCAACATCAGTTGGCGTGTCTGAGCCTTTCGACAACGACAACAGCAACGACAACAAGCGCCCAAACAAATATTATCCGTATAGGATACTTGATGCTATTGGTTTGTAGGTGGTACTGATTTCTTTATCCATTTTAGACAAAAGTGACGCTTCTCGCCTACAATCGACAATTAAAAAAATCCGCTCACACATTTTAAAATTTTTTTTATCGAGAGAAGCAGTTTTGAATGTAGGATGGATGGGAAATCGAATCGGCTTAACAGCAGCATCATCAACGACAACAACTTTAAAAAACATGAAACAGGGGTCAAAAAAGGGAATCAAGTTTTAGACTCCAATTCAAACCCAGAGCCAAATTAATAGAAAAGGATACATAACAAACCACCCCCTGCTTTTATTTATTTATTTATTTATTTTGCTCATGTCTATTGTCAAAGCCCTTTTTTGTTCAAGAAAAAATGCTTGAGGCATTTGCCACCCACTCGCATTTATTCAGCAACACTGAAAGTGGATAAACAATAGAGCAAAAAAAAATAAATTCCGGGCCAATTTTATTCTCTCTTTATGTCTGTATGCGTTGTTCGGGAAAGAATAAATAATAAAAGTGAGAGAGCACAAGATTTTTCTTGTATTATATTTGCAATATGCATTATGCAACGCATGTCGCTCTGTTTTATTTGTTTTATCTTTTTTGTTCCTTTTGTTCTGCAATGTACGAGTGCTTAAATGTATGGTTAGAGAAAGAGAAAATTTTGTATATGTTGCGATTTGCTGATGACGCTGCTTGCCTCTTTGCTGCTTTTGTGCTGTAGCCGAAAAAAAAATAAAACAAAAATACCCATCAACATATTATTTCCTTTGCAAGATAATAACTAATAACCCTTATGTCCAGTCTATTTCTCTGAAACCAGTTGAAGAAAAAATGCTTAAATACCCAGTGACAAGGGGAAAGCAAATCAAGAGCAAAGGAATTGCAATCTAAAACAAATTTTTTTTCTTCAATATATCTAGTTACTGTATTATTTGTATATTAACCATCTAGTCCTTTTTTCTCTTTTACACTATATTTAATTCCTTTTATTCAAATTTTTATTTGCTTTTTTCTATCCCAGCATATATGACCCTATAGGAGATTGCAAGAAAATAAAAAATTCATTTAAAAAAGAGCGTGTTTGTGTGTGTACGCGCGTTTTTAAAAAAAAAAGGGGTTGTCATTTCTACAAGCTACCGCAATCAAAAACCTTTAAATTATAAGCAGTATATAATCAGCTCAAGGATATGTGCAATCGTGTTGCTGCCACCGGCTGGGTATGTCAGGACTGCCTCAATGTCTATTACACCTTTGAAGAAGTAGCTAACCATTCCTCCACCTGTCCTTGCCGCTGACCTTTATTTTTTAGCAAATTTTAAAATTAGCAGATGGATCAACTAACCCGCCACTATGTAAAACTTTCTTTCCCCCTTCTTTTTTCAAAGCAATCGAATTAAAAATGTAATTGGGAATTGCACCATTTGACGTTGCTTAAAAATATGTCTAAAAGTTCTTTTTTAAAATAAGTTCTTTTTTTTCTGGTTTTGATTTTGTAGTTTCTTTAAAAAGCAAAAGTTTTCTGTGTTTTCTAATTAATATCTTTTTTCTCTGTGTATAAATAAATTTTTTTGTAACAAAAAATATACTTTATCCCACTAAAAATTTGCTCAAATATTTTATTTTGAAAAAAAAGACTATATTGATTTTTTTGATTCGCCTAACTTGTCATCAACCATGGAGCTCTGCTTTATAACCCTTGGTATAACCCAGCCTTCGACATATACTCTGCCAACGACATAGACGAGACACGCTGTGAGGATGCAGAACATCAGAGCAACAATCGGCTGGATGATAAACTCTTCTTCGTATCTCTGGTTAGCCATCAGCACAGCCAGTCCGCCGCCAGCATACCATTTGACATTAAACTGCAGCGTAACCACGCCCTCCACGGCTCTCGGCAACGAATGCTCGTTCACCGGATAAAGCCCAGCAGCAACCACCCGTCCCTTACTCCCATGCAGGACAAAATTATATCCTCCACCCACTGCTTTGTCTACAACGACTGCCATTTCGATATACAGGTTGCTTTTTCTGTCTGTCGCTACCCTGGCTCTCACCTCGCCCCGCTGGAGCTCGGCATAGAGCTGGCTGGTTGTTTTTATCGAACACTGGAGAAGCGCATCCTTGCCATAGGGGATTTTGAATGCCTGCTGTGTTTCCAGACAGTCGGCAGTTATCCATTGGCTCTTGTCCTGTGCTTGTTTGTGCTGCTGCTGTTGGAAATACACACAGATGCTGTCTCCCTTGCTGTACTCTGCCCCAGCGTTGCCAGTGACCAGAGTTATTAAAAGCGCCAGAATGCAGCAGATAAGCACAGAAAGGCTTGCATTCATTGCTGGGGGGTTTTATGAGATAAAATGGCTTGTCCTTGGAGGATAAATGGATGTTAGCGTCTATGGATCCGTGTCTAGCAGAGGTTTCATATAAGCGGTTGAGTTGGAAAAAAATAAGAGGTAAAAAAAAAGAAAAGAGAAGAGAAGAGGAGGCGAAAATGTAAGCAAAATAATTGAGAAAGACATATAAACTTTGTTACTGCGCGTGGCGCTAAGGCTTTACCTATGTTTATATTTTTGTCTCAACCACCACAAAAACGTTGGCTGTTTAGCTAGCTAGTTAAAAAATGATAAAAGAAAATTTTCTCCAGAGCCTCTTTGTTGCGCTTATTCATTCCCAGCCATCGTTACCGCCGGCATTGTCTGCGGGACCGTCGATAGCAGAAGCGTTGCCAGCAGGGGGTTCGGGAGCCTGATCGGCGTCAGCATCCGAGCCACCATAGCTGTTGGGGCCAGGCGAACGAGAAACAGACCTGGACGAGCGATCCATAGGCGCCATGCGGACATCTCCGCTGCCACGTCTGTCACCACGGGGGCTGCGTGGGCTGAACGAGCGCGAGCGCGACCGTGCAGGCATCCGGCGCGTCGGCTCCTCGGGCGAACGCGAGTACGAGCGACGGCTGGCTCTGTGGCTATGGTAAGGCGATCTCGAGCGCGACATGCGACGTCCTCTGTCGCGGTGAGGCGGCGAAAACGAGCGATCGCGTCTTCCACGGCCGCCACCAGAGCGTGCGCCAGAGTCCTCACGAATCAAAACCCTGCGTCCACGCAGGTCTTCGCCGTCCAGCTTGCGCAGCGCATTTCTCATTCCGCTCTCATCAGCAAACTCGACGATGCCTTCGCCGTGGCGCAGTTTGTGCGCATCGGCAAAAGACACCTCGCCTGCGCGCCGTGCAAAATCCTTGAGATCCTGAAAAGTGAAAAAAGGTGAAAAATACAAGGTCGCCGAATAAAAGAGAAAAAAACACATTCCCATCCGCCGTAAAGTCCAAGAAAACGATAACCCAAGCAGTTGTGTAGTCGAATTAGTCTTACAGATCACCAGTGATAATGCGATTCAGCGTTAAAAAAGAAACAGGACAGATAAACTGTACGCGACGCGCTTCCAATCCGAAGTAAAAAAAAAACATAAATAGGTTCCAAAGATGTAAACGAAAAGCTCTGCGCCTCTTCCTCTCCACGCGAATTTGCTCCCTTGGAATATAGAGCAAGGCCTCTTCTTGCGAGCAACCAACCACCACCAAAAACAAAGAATTCATCTCCCACACGCCTTTGCATCGCACATAGAACCAGCGTCAGCTATTTTCCACTTATTGTTATCTGTATCCCAAAGCTTACAGAGTAACTAGCAGTAAACCTCTTCTCCCTCCTCCTCCACCAAATGTTTATATCATTTTCAAGTCCACGGGCGTTTTTTTTACAAGCAGAAAAGCCACCAAATATTAGAAAAGTACAGGGGCAGAAGAAAGAAAGGAAAGAAACAGAGAGCACGCCTTTTTTCCTCTTTGTTTTTGTTTACGTGCAAGTAAAAACTTTTCTTAGCAGATATTCAAATCCAATAGCTAATGGCAACTAGCATATAGACAATAAAATAAGAGAGAAAGCTCAAAAGTCTGCTTTTCTTTACACATCCACAGAGATTTAAATAGACTTACCTGCCAGCTAACAGACGATGAGAGGTTCTCGACAAGCACGCGGTAGGGCGTTCTTTGAGGCGCGTTCATCGAGCCCATGCGGCCACCGCGACCGCGCTCTTCGCGACCACCACCACCACCACCACCACCGAATCTTCCGCCGCCATGGCGGTCCTGGCGATCCTGACGACGATCGACGCGCGCTGGCTCGATCAGCAGCCTCTCGCCCATAAACTCGCGGTTGTTAAAGTCGTGCATGACGTCTTCAGCATCGCGACGGTCGCGGAACTCTACAAATCCAAAGCCCGACAGAAGACAGATGTCGCGGATTGGTCCGTAGTCCTTGAACAGACGCTCGATGTCGCGTTCGCGGACGTCGCGTGGAAGATGGCCAACATACAGACGAGACATTTTTTCCAGCCCTTACTTTTTCTACTTTGTTTTTTTTTTTAACAATAAAGAGAAGGATTAAACTAGAGAACTAAAAAAGTGTAAATAAACTATAAGAGAAAAGAAAAAGAAAAAAAGAAAAGCATTGGGAAAGAAAAAAGAAAACAAAACAAAAAAGTGGCAGTTTTTTTTTTACATCTCCCTCTTTTTAATTTTTTTTTTTCTTTTTCAAACAGCAAAAAAGCCACGTTGATCAAAAATTAGCCAATCACGGCTGACCACTACTTTTTCTTGCTTGAAGATGCCTTTTTAGGCATTGCTGCTGTTGCTGCTGGCGCTTGCTTTTTGCTTTTGGAAGACGATGCACCACCAGCAGCGTCAGCACCACTGGAGCCAGCAGCATTTGTTGCAGCTTGCTTTGATCCCTTGGTCTCTTTTTCCTTAGTGCTCTTTTTAGCGTCCTTTGCGCATTTGTGCTCGCCAAACGACGATGGGAAACAAGGGTAGATTGGCATGTCAAATGGCCGGAGAACACGCTCATGGCATATACCGGTGCATTTCGGCCAGTGACTCTCGTACAGTGCAAACGTAGCCAAAACTTTGCCGCAGAAATTGCATTGATATCCATTATCGACGTGGTTGAAATGGATCAGGCCTCTGCCGCCAAATGGTACAAATTTAGCCATCTTTTATACGGTATTATAAATAAAGCAATTAAAAATAAAGGATATTTTAAACGAAGGGTCTTGAATGCGTTTTCCGTTTTTCATATTGGGCTTTTTCTGACTTTTATAGCTGCCGCTACTGATATTGTGTAGGGGTCGCAGTATAACCAAAATGCAGTAATTTGGGCACAAACTCTTTCTTGACATTTGAATGATGCTTATCACAAAACTTTTTTTTTTTTTGGTCTGCTTGCACAATTCGCCTCCCTATTTCCCTTTGATGTTCTTCTAGTCTTTCACTCTTTCTCTTTACCCCTCTTTTTTTTATTTATTTAGTTAATAAAAGTATAAAAATAAAAATAAAAACAAGGAAAAATTTATCACTAAAAAAGTACACTTGTATTAAAAAAGTGGGGATAGTTTAAAAGTGCTGAAAGCGAATATGCGCTTCAAGCGCCCAGTGGTTCTGATAGCTGACATTGCAGTGCAGGCAAAACCATCGTCCAGCAGAACTAGCATACAATGAATGTTGAAAAGTCTGCCTTGCCTCGACTACGCCTGGGGACAGGTCTGATAATTCGGAATAATCAAAACGGCGATAATGCTCAGCTGCACACATATTATCTACAAGAGCAAAAAAAAATTTACAAAGAAAAAAGTAAAAAAAAAAGATTTTTTAGCTTTATAGTCATTTAGAAAGGAACAAAATGTTTTTTCTACTTGTATTTAAACTTTTATTTTTTTTCCTTTTGTTTCGCTATGGAAAAATGTAAAAATAAACGAATGCGTAAAATAGACCTTGTTGCATCTCAACTGACCAGGCATTGCAAGCGCGGATTGTTTCCCATGATCCATTTTACCTTTTTTTGCAATTCAAAGGATATATATAATAGATGAAATCGTGTGACAGAACTGAATTTTGCTCTACACGCGTATGTAAATGTCCATGTATATATGTGTGAAATCACTATGACGATTAGAATATAAGACACAAGACAATCCAAAAAACCCTTGGGATATATAACAAGACTTCTTAAGTATGAGTAATATATTGGATTCGCGTTGTCAGAAAATATATATGTAAAATTTAAAAAAAAATGGAAAATGGAAAATGTGATTGAAATGAATAAAAAGAATTTTAACATGAAATAGAATAATAGCGTTCGTTTTTGTTTAGCGCTCATGGTAGTGAATGGACTCTACATGGTTGTTGTAGAGTTCGAGATTGTCGTAGATGGCTCCACAATAGAAGCACACAAATGATTGCTGGACACCCAACCGCAAAATGCGCTTTCTTGCCGACAGAGATGACTTCAACGATGATGACGAAGACTTGGTAAATGAGAAATATTGGATTCCGACTGCCATTTTGTTTTACTGTTCCTTTATCCTGGTGAATATATAAATATATAATGCAGTGACCGTTAAGAGATGTCTGATTGACCTGTTACTAAGCAAAAAATAATAATAAACAACTATACGCAGTATAAGAGCAAGAGTGATTATGTCGATGGAGAGATTTTTTATTTGCAATATAATAATTTTTCGGAAGAAAAGAAAGATCGAGTAAAAAAGAGAGATTCGATAGCCTTTTTAAAAGTGAGAATGGAATGGAAGAATTGCTTGTTGAATTTGCAAGAGAAAAGAAAACCCTGTTGAGGACGTCGTGGACATGCAAGTTTAAATAAAGAGTCTTGATGCAGCTCCCAATTTTTTTTTATTTACGCTGCAAGGCAAACTAAAAAGGTAAAGGATTGGAGAGGATGAAACAGCAGCAAATAAAAAAAACCGTTGGGCTAAGCATGGAATAAAACATACATACGCAAAAAAATTATACATGCAGCACATTATTCCAGGTGGTAACAAAAGGATGAGACAAACAAAGGTGTTCTGTGGCTTACCTTGAGTCCTGTCTTTTTTTTTGTTGTCCGAATGAGGGATAAGGAAAAAAAAAACAAGGCTGGCGCACCCCTTGGTGACAAATTGTCCTTGGAAAATCAGAAATAAAAAGCATTTTCATCATTACTATGTTTTTTTTTTGCCACCAATCCTTTCTTTTTCTTGTTTTCGAAAACAAGCATATAGAGAATAGTTAACTATGTTAATGTCGTATGTACAAATATGGTAAGGATCAGCTATACAAGATATTCAAAATCTATGTCCGCTTACTCTTTTTTTATTTTTTATTTACCTTGGTTATTGACCACGAGGAATGGTACGAAATGAAATATGAGCAGAAAGAAAATTGGTGCTCTTTGATTTTTTTTTGTTAAAGGCAGCATGATTGCTGGATATGATGCATGAGCCAGGCTCTGTTTTTAGTTGACATGCACAAGATGTGTGGCAACTCAAAAAGGAAATATAAAAAAAAACATACTTTGTTGCACATCATCGGCCAACAAAATAACGAAAACCAATCATTCATATCTACATGTCGTGTGAACTGCAGCAACAAAAAAATATGGTTTGTTGTTTCATCCACAATGAATGATATGTTACTTATTTTTTTTTGATGCGTGCATTATAACTAACGTTACCTTTAAAGGTGTTACAAATTGCAATTCCGCGTGATCGCTTCATATGCTCATATAATTCTTTATTTATTGTTCGCATTACCCTCTCTCCCCCTAGATGGCCACTAAAAGTAAATAAAGTGACGGAGAACAAAGGGAATAGATGCAAAGTGTTATCAATAGCAATATGTCTCATATTTTTGCTTTTTTTTTACAACGAAAATAAATAAGAGGGACAAGAACAACAAACAACGCCTTTATCGAGTGCCACATCAAAAAAAAGATTTTTTTGTTCCCTTTTTATATTGTGTTCTTGAGGTAAAGCTATATTGCATTGTCTTTTTATTTTTCAAAGAAAATAAGATAAATCTTCGTTTATCAGGAGTAGCTTTTATTATTTTTAAAATAAAATAATGAATGACGCTATACACTATTTTTTAAGGTCCATTATAGAGCTGAAACACGGTCAGAATATTCAATCTATCAAAGCTTATCTATTGTCCTTTAGTATACTCGTTGTGCCTGGTTATTGGCCAATAAAACCCGTAGATTAAACACACGTTTTAAGTTTAGAGAAGCAATAGAAACTTTAGCGAGAGAGAGAGAGAGAGAGAGTTATTTACCATGTCTCTCAGAACATCAGAACAAACGCTCTTTATTATTCTCACACGTTTTATCATTCAGATCTAATTTCTTTTGGTGTGTGAAGATTAAAAATTTAATTCTATTTTTTTTTGAGTTTTAGTCGATTGCAAGACAATTAGTCTTTACTGTATTGTTTGTCTTTAAAAAGAAATTACCCTGCGACAAATAATAACACTCCTATTCGGTTTTGATTTTGTTTGTTTAAAAAGCGAAACACAAAAATATAGCATTTATTTATTTTTTTTTGTAAATGCACTAGCCACATATAGGTTTTTGAAATATTATTTCAGTGTATTTTTTCAATCGAAAAATACAAATTTGGCAAGGATTTCAATTGCTTGCGCTTGTTAATTGAAATACTATTTCCTGCATTTCAGTATTATTACGAGCTGCCTATTGATTCAGCACATTTTCAGCGCCCCTTGGCTTTTTCTCCTTTTTTTTGTTTTTGTATTATCTATTCAGCTCACCCAGCCAGAATAAAAAATTATAGATCTAACTGATCTGAAACATCCAATTCTCTCGATTTACATGGAAAAAAAAAAACTCAATCATCAGAAAATCCCATTACAATAAGGAACCATCACGTGCATTAGTGGGATGTTTCTCAGCTCGCTTTTTATTTCGGCTCAACTCGGACACACACGTCTTTCTTGCGACTCGGCAATTACGTGGGCACTTCCTGCCATCGCAACGCTCTAAGTAATGTGTTTTTTCTTTTCTTTTATAAATTGGTCTCACAGTATAGTTCTACAACAGAAAGCATTAGCGTATGCTGTAATAGGAAGTTTCTTTTCATTGTTTTCTAATTATAAATTAAATTCTTTTTCAAACTTACTTTTTTTTCTTTACTTTAGCATAATGGATTCACTGGCACAGGCAGCAGCAGCTACAGCTGATGACTTTAGCGATTTGGATGCAGAGATCAAGCGGTCGAGCAATGAGGAAATCAGCAGCCGCACAAGATTGATTGAGAATGAAATCCGCGTCCTCCGTAGCGACCACCAGCTACTAACTCATGAGCAAAACATGATGATGGCGAAGATCAAGGACAACACAGACAAGATTAACATCAACAAGCAGCTTCCGTATCTGGTATCCAATGTGGTGGAGATCCTGGATATGAATCCTGATGAGGAGGACGAGGAGGACGGGTCGAATGTCAATAATGATTCGCAGCGTAAGGGCAAGTGCGCGGTGATTAGAACTTCGACGAGGCAGACTGTGTTTTTGCCTATTATTGGGTTGGTGCCGACTAATGAGTTGACTGCTGGAGATCTTATTGGTGTTCATAAGGATAGCTTTTTGGTGCTGGAGAAGTTGCCTGCGGAGTATGACTCGAGAGTCAAGGTTATGGAGGTCGAGGAGAAGCCCACCGAGGATTATAGCGATATTGGTGGGCTGGACAAGCAGGTGGAGGAGCGTGTCGAGGCTGTAGTATTGCCTATGACGCATGCGGAGAGGTTCAAGAACCTGGGCATTAAGCCGCCAAAGGGCGTGCTTATGTATGGGCCTCCTGGTACCGGTAAGACGCTGCTAGCTCGAGCATGTGCGGCTCAGACGCAGTCTACGTATTTGAAGCTGGCAGGGCCGCAGCTTGTGCAGATGTTTATTGGCGATGGGTCCAAGATGGTTCGCGATGCCTTTGCATTGGCCAAGGAAAAGGCACCAGCGATTATCTTTATCGATGAGCTGGATGCCATTGGTACTAAGCGTTTTGACAGCGACAAGAGCGGCGATCGTGAGGTGCAGAGAACCATGTTGGAGCTTCTTAATCAGCTCGATGGGTTTGGCAGCGATGACCGTATCAGGGTGATTGCTGCGACTAATCGGATTGATATCCTGGATCCCGCGCTTCTGCGCTCGGGTCGTTTGGACAGAAAGATTGAGTTCCCGCTGCCCAACGAGGAGGCAAGGGCTCGTATTATTCAGATTCATTCGAGAAAGATGAATGTTTCTGATAACGTCAACTATGACGAGCTGGCTAGATCCTGCGACGAGTTCAATGGTGCTCAGTGCAAGGCCATATGTGTTGAGGCTGGTATGATTGCGCTTAGGCGGGGTGCTACCAAGCTTACTCATGAGGATTTCATGGAGGGTATTCAGGAGGTCCAGGCAAAGAAGAAGACGTCTTTGCAGTACTTTGCCTAAAAAAAAGGTATTTCAAACACAGACAGACAGACGGACAGACGGACAAGCATATTTTCTATCTTTTACTACTCTTTCCTTCTCCATATTGACAATAAATTTAAAGTGTTGGTTCATAGATATCCTGATTAGATTGACTTTTTTGTATTTGACTTGGTATGCCAAAGAATATTTATGTAAAAAAAAATTGATATACCTAGACAACGCGCTGGAGCCGGTCGGCAATGTTGAGCTGAGCGCGAGTAAGGTTGGTCAGATAGGCAACCATGAGGATGTCCTGCAGATGGGACTGGAACAAGGTCGAGAACTGCTTGGTGTCGACCTTTGGTACAACAGCGAGCATATCCATAAGATACTTGCCCACAACATTATTCGGCTTAGTCTTGCCCGAGCAAACACCAGCGACATAAGCCGAGACTCTCTCAAGCATCGAGCACAACTCAACGATAGTCTTCTCAAGCTGCTCCATGTCCGAAATAAGGGAGACCAATCCGTCGGAGCTATCCGCAGCAGCCTGCAAGGCAGTGAGCTCAGCATCCGGGTACTGCAGCTCATGCGCTAGGGGCAAGAAAATGCAGTTCTCCGGGTGTCCACCGGCGCCCACCGGAGCGCCCTGTAGACACTTGATACCAAGCTCCCCATGATTCATCTCGGTATCCATGACCAGATGCACAGCGTTAAACGGCGCCGCCTCCCGCGAATAGAAATCCTGGATAAGCGCTGCGTATTTGCTCAGCTTATTGCCCGTCGCATACCAGCCGACTATTTGTTCCCGGGCACTGGCCTTTTTGTGCAACGCATACATGGACCGATGGTGCTCCATGTCCACCTCTACCTGATCGTTGGTTTCGAAATGGGGTACGGCGAAGCAACTGCGGATTTCTACTACACGGCCGTCGTCGCTACGCACGCCCAGGAGTGTGCCGATTACTCGATCTTGATTGTCATTGCGACGGAGATAGTGATCGAGGATGGAGAATAGGACCACGGGGTGGATGTAGCATTGTTGCGCGGTGGTGGTCGCTGTCGTGGTGGTGCGCGACTTGACGAGGTTGCTGGCAAGTGCTGGTAGATTGAGATTAAGCATTGACATTTCCTAAAAAAAAAAAAAAAATTTAGAGATTTAAATGAAAATGGACTAGGAAAATGCTTAAATTATTTTGAAGCAAAAAAAAAATTAGAGACTTGAGAAATTCCAACGATTAGGAAATTTTTTTCTTTTTCTTTTTCTTTTTCTTTTTCATAAAAGGACAATGATGGCAAAAAGCATAGAGAAACAGAGAAAAGGGGAAATAAAAAACCGCAGTGATTAATATATGATCAAATCATCTCCTTAGCAAAAAAAAAAAGTAATGTTTTTTTTTCTCTCCAGTGCTTATCACAATCCACGTGAGCTTGAAAATTAATCAAGAAAATAAAAAAAGCTCTAACAGACATTTCTTTGTCTTTCTTTTACACTTTACATTTGAAATCTACATATATATATATATATTTTTTTTCATAGATTCGAAAAAGATCTTTTTCAATGTATTCGAAAAAGGTGGTAGCGTCGACAGTCGGGCGTGTGCTTGGACGGCCCTTCTTAGCATCGAGTAAGCGCGGGCTGTCCACAGCTACCGAGGGAACTATTAGCAATAGCACCACCGGGTCGGCAAATCCCAGCGTAGGCGGGCAAATCAGCGTCCGGTGCTACTCGATGTCAGGCAAGCGCACACCAGTGACACCAGCGGAGAAAGAGCAACAAGAGCAAGGCCAGGGATCAAAAACCGTTAATGTGGCTCGTGGCAAGGTGCCCAAGTTCACTATGGCTCGGACCGAGTTTATGGTGGCTGATTTTTTTGCGCAGAATCGCCAGGTGGTCGGAATCAGCAGCGAAAAAATTGATGAGCAGATGCGGCCGTCGTTCAAAACGCTTTCTGAGCTTGCTTTGTATCAGGGGCATTTGATGGATGAGGATGTGCCGCGTGCGAAGCTCCAGCAGGTGTATGCGGCACCGGCATCTGTGTATATGCGGGTGACACCGGATGCGTTTATTCCGGAGGCGATGCGTTTGGGTCCTTTGGCTGAGCCACTGCTTGGCAGAGACTCGTTTGGCGAGGGTATCGGGTCGCTGCAAATGTTTGGCAGCGACGTGGAGATGCGGGAGTTTGTCGAGGAGTTCTTTGATGCCGTTTTGGATAATGCCAAGCAGGCGCCGGTATCGGGCATGTGGAGCATAAGAAGAGATAGGAGGGCGAGGGGTGAGCGCTGGATGACGCATGAGATGGTTGATCCGTTTGATGAGATTAGTGGCCAGCCGGTGGGATACCAGATGACTAGTGTCAGACGGAAGCGCAAGACCAAGATGAACAAGCATAAGCATAGAAAGCTGCGCAGGAGCACGCGTGCGCTGAGGAAGCGCCTGGGCAAATAAAAGAAACTGCATCTTTCTGGTTTTTTTTATTTTTATTTTTCATGGATATTAAAAATAAATGGAATTGTTTTATTTTCAATATCTCATGTATGAAATGTGTTTATCGGGTACTCAGTTGTCGGAAGCCATAGATGCATCCGAGTCGCTATCATCGTCCTCTTCATCATCGTCCTCGTCGTCGTCATCGTCGTCTTCTTCTTGGCCGACGGCAACGTCCTCGCCGTACATCTCAGCAATGACTGCTTCTTTTGTGTCATCTTCATCATCAGCCTCATCCTCGTCATCAGCAATACCCACAAGGGGTTTTTCCTTAACAACAGCGGCAGCCCGTGCACCAACAGCACCGCCAAAGACAGCTCTGACCTGAGCATTAGTCGACAGATCCCAGACACGCGACTCCCCACTAGATCCGCCCACAGCAACCAGCATAGGCTCATCCGGGCAGAATCGCGCAGCAAAGACATTGCCGACATCGGGGTTGCGGCTGATAACCATAGAGGGCTTGTTCTCGCGGATATCCCAGACCTTAACGGTCTCGTCTGCCGAGCCAGTAATCAAAAGACCAGGGACTCTCGGGTGCTGGTCCATAGACGACAGCGCCTCAGAGTGCGCCACCAGGGTATAGACAGGATCGGCATTACCGACGTTGCGGACATCAAAGTACCTGATAACGCCGTCTTCGGTGGCTACGAAGAAATGGCTGGGACTGTGTACGTCCCACATGACACTCTCGACGTCAGCACTGACCCGCCACCATTGGACGGCGGCTGGTGCACGGGAATCAAAAGCAGCGACGCGGCGGTCGTAGCCGCCGGTAAGCATCACCGAGGCTTCGGTGGGATGCCATTTGACTGCCTGCACCTTGTCCTTGTGGTGCCCGTAGGATTGCACGCATTTGGCTGTATTGAGGTCCCACAGCTTGACTGTGGTGTCTGCTGAGGAGCTGGCCAAGAGGTTACGCACGTTTTTGTTCCATGACAACCCCATAACTGCGTCTGTATGGAACTCGGCGTGTGGTTTGCCCTTGGCTTTGCGTAGCTTTTTTTTGTCGGTGCATCCCAAAATTGCGTCGGGGTATGAGCTGTCGACGGTGTCTAGGTCCCAGATCTCGATACGTGGCTCAAACGTGCCTACAGCCACGTAGTTGCCTGCTCCCTCGGTGCCTGCTTTTCTGCCCACTCGGTAGTCCATCCACTCGATGGCCAAAGGGAATGCAGGCAGCATAAAATCGTGGTGCACAAAAAGGTTATCGCTTTCTGTCTCGAAAACACAGACCTCCAGGTTACTTATATCGTCTTCGGTCTTTGCCACCAGCAAGATATTGTCTGATTTGAAGATCCTCAGTTCTTCTTCCTCCTCCTCCTCGTTGTCATCATCATCTTCCTCTTTGTTATCTGACTTCTTGAGATACGGATCTTCCTCGTTGTCCTGGTAGTACGACAGACCCTTGATGTTGCTAAACACGTTGATCTGCGGTTCCTGGTCATCAGAGTCTGATCCGGGCTCGGAATCGTCGTAGTCCTCGAGGTTGAAGTCTTTGAGTGCGGGGTCGTTTAGAATTGAAGCGTCGATTTTGGACTTTTTCTTGATCTCTCGTTTGGCCTCCTCTATTTCTTCATCGGCTACTTGCTGCAAACGGGCGTATTCGTCCTCGGTCATC
This sequence comes from Coemansia asiatica, assembly GCA_027478445.1. Classification (NCBI taxonomy): domain Eukaryota; kingdom Fungi; phylum Kickxellomycota; class Kickxellomycetes; order Kickxellales; family Kickxellaceae; genus Coemansia; species Coemansia asiatica. The sequence goes on along the minus strand of JANBOH010000272.1, from coordinate 5,169 downwards.
TCGTATTTAGTGGGCTTTTCTGCAGCTGCGCCCTTGCGCACCCAGGCCAGTGCGGAGATCATGACTAAAAAAAAAAAAAAGAAAAGAAATTAAAATAAGTTGGTAAAATGAAAATGGGTGAGTGAGTGAAATAAAAAGGGGGTAAATTGTTATAGAAAGCAATGTTAAAGGAGGGTGAAAAAAAAAAAATGAAATTGTATGTAGGAGACATGGTTGCTGAAGAAGAAAAAAAAAAAAAATTTAAATGTGAAAAGGACTGATCCTGATCCGCTTGATCACAAATATCCGATGTGATCAGAAGAAACAGGTAATTGGGAGATGATGCCGATGTCACAACACTCATTGTTTTAACCAACATACACAAAAAAAAAAAAAACACTCACAGACGCAAAGCAAAGCAAAGCAAGTGTATCCCCTGTCGCCAAAACATCTGTTCTCTTTTTATTTCTTGTCTAAATAACTTCTTTTTTATTTCTTTTTCTTTTTTTTTTTTTTCCTCATTTGCTTGTACATTAATTATATTTTGTTTCAAATCAAATACACATATATTCATTCCATTTCTTTATATTTCTATATATATATATTTTTTTTATGTAAATGACAGACCCAGCGGCGGCTCATCCAACAGATGCAATTGACAAGCAAGTGGAGGAATGGGCAACACTGGATTACCTAAGCGAAGGAGTATTTGGCAGCATCGATGGCCGCGCCCGGTCAACATCAGGTTCCACAGTCTGGCGATCAGCAGGAGCCAGCAGCGAACACACCATGGGCACCAGTTATCCGTCAGACGACCGCAGCGCAAACACCACCATAATAGCGCAGGAGGATGATTTTGTTTCCAAATTGGCGAGTTGTAACGAGAGCAGTGATGCAGACGTGGTCGACGAATGCCTGGTGCAGCTGGCCACCCAGCTAGACACAACCAATGGGTCAGAGACGCAGACAGTGGATGGGGCAATGTTGCAGCGGGCGCTTAGCAAATACGTGCCCTGTTTGTTGGCGCATTTCAAATGGTACGTGCGAGCGCGCGCTTATAAGCTTTTGAGAAGATTATCGTCGCCACGTGCGCTGGAATACTGCAGAGAGTATATGGAGCTGAGCATCATGCATACGCTGTCAATGAGCGACGAGGTGCACGGGGTGCAGGAGGAACGCGAGCAGGCGCTCAAGTTTATTCGATGGACGATGCGCTTTGATCAGAAGCTGTGGATTCTGGGACCGCGGGTGATCAAGGCGTTGATGGCGATAGCTGAGCAGGTCGACGACCGCATGCGTGGTGTAAGCCTGGAGACTCTGTGCGAGTGTCTGGTAATGGCACCCGAGCGTCTGTGGTATGTGGGAGGGCTGCGTACGTTGACGCTGGCGGCGCTGGATGGGCCGTGGGTGGTGTCGGTGACGATAGCCAGTGCTCTGGCGCATGTGTTTGATAATGCGGAGACTCGGCGCTATGTGCACAAGGGTATGGCGCTGGGCGGCATCGTTAGTGCGCTGACAGAGTCGCCGGGTAAGGATCAGGCGCTGGCGGAGCGTGCCAAGATCGCGGCGTTTATGCTGACGCAGCTGCTCAAGTCGTGGGGCGGGCTGCAGTATTTTCTGAGCGACGGACGCAGAGCCATCGGGGCACTGGTCGAGGCGTTGGCTCTGGCCGACGCCAATGCGAAGATCATCCTGGGCATGCTTTTGGAGCTCTTTGGTCTTTCCGATAACTTTGACGCGGTGCAGTTCGAGCAGCAGCCGCGGTTCGACGTCGAGCTTCTGTCGCCGTTCCACCTGCCCCCGCATGCCATCACTGAGCAGGCTGCTCGTACGCGCCTATTGCCTGTCGATTATCTGCGCACGCTTTTGCTCACCGTGTTTATCGAGGCCGGGCTGGTCGAGGCGCTGGTATCGGCAGCACTCGAGTCCTTGCAGGCTGATGTCGTGGATGCCAGCGCGACGCTGCTCAAGTGGCTGGCGCAGAACCCGCGCATGCCACTGCCCGAGACCCACGTCGCCAGGTTCCAGACGCTGGGCGACCTGGTTGCCGCTGCGCTCAAAGACGACTCGTCGCGTGCATTGGCGGCTCGCCGAGTCGTCGAGAAGATCGAGGCTATTCCGAGTCTGTCGATGGGCCAGCTGCCCAGCCAGCAGACGGACATCTGGGCTGCCAGCATCTCGTCCAGCGCGCTGTACCACCAGTTTCTGCGCCAGCGCCGTCTTGGGCTCCAGCTGCGCTCCGGTAGGTCTTCTGCTGGAGCTGCTGAGCGGCCTGCTGCGGACACGGCGCATGCCAGTGCGATGCTTTCTGCGGCGCTGGCATCGATGACGCAGAACGCAGAGCCTGTTGGTGCTGCCACCAGCGCTGTTGCTGCTGCTGCTGCTGCTGCTTCTGTTGGTGTTATGGGCAGCGGCGGCGGCGGGCCCAAGGGCCTGGCAGCAGGGCTCAAGGACAACGCAGCGCGCGTGCTACGCAGCAGCGCATCCACGGGCAACCTGCGCTCCGGGTCCTCGACAAACGCCAATAACAATGGCGGTTTTATTGGGATATCTGGCGCTGCAGCAGTGTCTCTGCTGGACACGGTCAACGAGGACCTGCCACTGTCAAAGCTCGCGAGCCAGAGCAATATGCTCAGCGATACGACCAGCATCATAGGCAATGGTAAGAGCCGCAGATCGCTGGATGTCGTGCGCAACAACCACAACCAGACAATATACAACGTGGGTCGCGGCGCGGCGCAGAACCCCAGTGGCAATATGTCGCAGTTTATCTCAGCGCTGAGCTCGCCATACGTGCACATCGAGGCCTCAATGCAGCCTGCATCGTCGGCCAGCGTCTACAACCAGAGCAGCGCTCTAAACGCAGCAGCGAGTGACTCTGCAGTGGGCGCACCATTTGGACACCATTTCCTGCAGCAGCCGTCGAGTCTATCAGCCGGAGCCATTTCCTCAGGCTCAGCAATGCCGGTAGTTCCCGTTTCGCAGCCGCCGCTGATTACGCGTACGCGCACAAAGTCGCGCAGCCGCAGCCGCAGCCGCAGCCGCAACTCCATCGTCATGGTCAACAGCATGGGCGCCGAGGAAACGCCTCTGCAGCTGTTGATCCAGGACTCGCGCGTGCTGAGTGAGGAAAACCCGATGCGCTGGGACTGGGAAACCGTGCGCGCGATAATCCTGGGCCCCATGAGCACAGCACGTCGGCTGTCGGAGGAGCTGACCACGTCTGGGTTTCTCACGAGATTGTCGCGGTTTTTCCACCCCGCCTCGTTGGAGTTCTGCGATCTAAGCCGTACGACTGCTAACGAGGAGTACCTGGAGATCGGGCGCCAGTTGATCCGCATCCTGGTATCTTCTGCCGACGGGCTTTTGCTGATCGACGAGAGCCGGTTGCTCACGGGCATCGTCGAGGAGATTCGCAAGCAGAACGCGGGGTTTTTGTTGCGCAAGAACGGTGGGCGCGACGAGTCGTGTTTTTCGTTTGCCAGGCTGCAGATGACCATGTCCCCGGGGTACTTTTATTTCCTGGCTGAAATAGACAGCACGGTTGGCGGGGACAGCCTGTTGGAACGCAGCAGATTGTTTGACGCCTTTTACCAGGTGGTCGAGTCCTGCGACCAGGTGCTTTTGATCCAGTATGTGCTGTCCAGCATGAGCTATGCAAGCGACGGCCATGCGCGCAATATCATGCGCAAGGTCGCTGCTTCGCCGCACGAGCCGCTGCGTCTGCTGGTGCCCAGCTATCTCCTGTACTTGAGCTGCGATGTCCCCTGCACTCCGGGCTCAGTGGCTGCATGGGCGATCGAGCTTCTGCTGGCGCTCCTGTATGATCCGTCGCCGGTGGTCAGGAACTCTGCTGCGCAGTGTCTTGTGCTGATATTCGACATGCCCCTGGAGAACCCGTATTTGGCCAGGAACGAAAGTAGCGAGCGGATTGGGCATTTCTTGGGTCTCAGTCCCCTGTTTGACTTGATGGTGATTACCGATATCCGCGTGTTGATCCTGCGGCTGATTGGCACGCAGAGCGGGTTCGAGTATTTGTGGAGCCAGGGAATAGTTGAAAGCGAGATGGAAATGTGGGGCGCCCTGGAGGGTATCTTCTATGTGCAGTCCGTTGAGCTGGATATCTCAAGAGCACTTGCCTTTGGCCCGCTGTTTAGCAGCACGCCGGATGGCTCGGTGACTAGCAATCCGCAGACCCCGCCGACGCCCGCGCACCTGTTTGGCGAGCTGGTGAAGTGTCCCGGTGGCAGGGATTTCTTGAAGCACGTGGGGATTCCACGGCTGCTGTTTGAGACCCTGGGCAACATTCCGTGGACCTCTGCTCTCAGCGCTGATGTCGCAGGGCTCAAGGCCACTCTGTGGGCTATTGGCGCCATGGGAGCGTCGAAGGAAGGCTATCTCTTGATCGAGCCCTTTGATGCGTTTGGCAGGATCTTGGAGGTCGCACGGCAGGCAACGTCCATGTCGATCAAGGGCACCTGTCTCTACGCCTTGGCGTTGCTTTCACGGAGCCAGTTTGCCGCGGAGACGTTCAAGGAGCGCGGATGGCGCCTGTGTAGCTCGTGCTTCGGCTCCTACGAGTATGCTGTGCCCAGCAGGCTGGAGACCATATTCAATGCCGATGACTGGGCGACGGGAGGTATTCTGGACGGCACCATTGTGTTTTTTGACCAGCTGTCCAACAATGAGGACGATCTGGTGGATGGCGAGGACCTGGATTCGGTGCAAAAAGAGATTTTGGATTCCATCGTGATGATGAGCAACCATATGCTGGCCAACCAGGCGTCAAAGACCATTATGCGCTTACGGACTTCGCATCCGCATTACTTCCGTTTATTGCCGCTGTACTGCAAGGTTATCGGGCTGCTGGCTAAATATAGGTATCGGCTGTCCACGCGTAGGCTTATCTACAACGTGTTTGATGTCAATCTGGCTATTTTGCATCGCCAGGCGCTTGGCTCTTGTTTTCATAACGACCCCGATGAGGAGGATGTTAGGGATGGTGTTTCTCGGAGGTTCTCTTCGTCTGTTTCGTCTTTGGATAATATCGCTGTACGCAGTGACTTGAAGAAAAAGAAAGGTGGGCATAGCCAGAGGAAGAGAGCGTCGACTTTGCAGGAGTATCCGTCGTCCTCCTCTACTACTACTACTACTACTACTACTACTTCTTCTTCTTCTTCTTCTTCTTCT
>JANBOH010000271.1:0-20732 GCA_027478445.1 Coemansia asiatica | reverse complement strand
TCAATTGATGTAGTCAAAAATGCTTGGGAAAAAGAGCTCAGCTCACTGCAACCCAGTAATTTTAAGGTCTGTTTTCAAGAATGGATAAGTTGCTACTGGGAAGTCATTTATACTAATGGTAATTATATTTAGTTTAATAAACTCTATTTGCAAAAGGCCAAGAACTTTTGGTGACCCCTGTATATAATTTTGGTTTTAAATTTGGCCTCAGCAGAGCAGCAATAAAAAACAGCATCAGAATTTCAGTCATGGTTTCTGCCAATAGACAAATTTCAGCAAATGCACTGGCTAACACTGTGTCATCAGCAAATACTGCATCCCAATTGTGCTTGCATACAACAGCAAGGTGTTTGGACTATATGAAGCCTGTCTATGCATTAGTAGGACAGAATTGTGAGCAGTGACTACAGTAATGCTATGAATGGCTACTATCAAGGACAAATATATGCAAAGATAATTGTATCTGTAGTCTCACACTTTAGCTTTGGGCTTATAAGTGTTGAAAAATCAAAAATATTCCTTTTTTCGGAATTATATTGATTTATTTTATAGTGTGTTGGCACACACTAATTTATGGGTTGACTCAGCTCACTTTTGAACTGCTATGGAACAACTTATCAAGGCTTTATATTTTCAAGTATTTTTCTACTCTTCCAAGACTTCTATTTAAACTATTGTTTTACAAGAACTCTCTCAAGATATTTTTATCTTTGCTTTTCTTTATCTTTTTCTTTTTTTTCCTAATATATACTTCTGTTTGTTTGAAGACCCTCACATAAGTATTTATCATTTTTTCAAATGAAACATTTACTTCTTAACATAACTATTCCTTGCAACACTAGAAACTTTATCAAAGCTTTTCATTGTGCAGGTAAAGGTGTGAGGGCTGTGGCTAAAATATACAAGGTAACTCTAGCTAGAATTTTAAATATAGCTAAGGAAGCCTCAATAGATGTGCATAACAAAAGACCTGGATCTCTGCCAAAGGTTATGCCCCAAATGCAAAGACATTCAATTGGGATGATGCATGAAAATATCACAACAGCAACCACAGCAAGCCAAAGGCTTTTAGAGGAATATAAAATTAGCATAACAAGAAGAGCAGTCAGTTACATCCTTCATTATCAAGGTTTTGTTGCTGGGCATAAAATATGCATGCTGCTACTGAAGTACAGACATATCAAGCAAAGGCCTGCTTTTGCAAAAAAAAAAAAGGTACCACCATTGGTCAGTCAACTACTGGAAGTGAGTGATATGAAAAAAGATGTATACTTATGTGTGGGTCTTCAAACAAACAGAAGTATATATTAAAGAAAAAAAGAAAAGATAAAGAAAAGCAAAGACAAAGAAATCTTGAGAGAGTTCTTGTAAAACGATGGTTTAAATAGAAGTCTTGAAAGAGTAGAAAAAATACTTGAAAAAATGGTCTTGATAAGCAGTTCCATAGCGGTTCGAAAGTGAGCTGAGTCAACCCATAAATTAGTGTGTGCCAACGCACTATAAAAATAAATCAATATAATTCCGAAAAAAGGAATATTTTTGATTTTTCAACATGATATTGTCTAATGAGACAAAGATTAACCATTTGGTATTGAAAGGATCAGCCAAACTTTCACAAGTGAATGTCTAGTATAGTGAGGATTGGTTTTACTTTGGGGATGCTTTTCAGCAAATGGTATTGGCTGAATCCAAAGAATAAATAAAAAAATAGGGCAGTTGACTATGTTGATATACTGGAAAGATAACTAATTGGTAGCATTGATGATCTAGGTGTTAATAAGAAATATGTGACATTTCAGCATAACAATGATCCAAAACATACCTCATGAATCACCAAAGCATGGACAGGTCACAATATTCATGTACTGGATTGGCCTTTACAATCCCCTAATCTTAATCCAATAGAGCACTTGTGGGCACAGTTGAAGTGTCAGCTTAATGAGTACCTTTCCAAATCCACTAAAATTGATGACCTTTGGGATCACATAGTTGTTCAATGGAACAAGATAACACCTGAGCAATGCATGTCACTGATAGAGAGCATGCTGCAAAGAACAACTGCAGTACTGGAAGCAAAAGGCTGCCACACTAACTATTAGTTTTTAATTGATGTTTTAATATTTCAATCAGTTATAAAAATAGAATATATCAGAAAATTATGCATAGAATCAAAAAAATATGTATATATCAAATATATTACAAACTCATATATTGTAAAAAAAAAGAGCAAGTCTAGTTCTACTATAATGTAAAGTATCTAATACATTGAGCCATTGGAAGTATGTTTAATTTTGGATTGAAAAAAATTTTAAAAATTTTTTGACAATTATTTTTGCCACTGTACATATATTAACTATTTGTCATTCATTCATTTTATTTTATTTATTGGAGTTAAATTTGGCGATATTAAAAGACAATATAACCAACGAATACCTTTTTTATGCATTTTTTCTATGTATGACCCACCTGAATATGAATTATTTCATGATTGTGGCTTTTTTTTATAAGGGATTTGGCCATAGTGTAATTATCACCAAAGAAATATAATATATCTACTTTGCCTAGTTCCCTTGACCACTATTGTCCTTGGTGATAGCAAATGAGAACTGGTGCCACTTGGGTGCATGTGGGCTGGTCTCGCAGCACGACCAGGCGACACTGGCTCCAAGGCTATCAGTGGCAGCGAGCCACTCTGCGGCCATGCTACTCTTCGCGTCCTGCTCCTGCTCCTCCTGCTCCTGCTTGGCCGCACGCCGCTTCTTTTTCTTCTTCTCGCGTTTAGCTTTGGACTTTGACAAAGTAGCCTGATTTTTATCAGCCTGGTTCTTGAGCTCGCCGAGCTGCATTTCAACCAGCATCTGTCTAAAGACAAGCGCCTGCGATCCAGGTACCTTTAGCGCAGAACACTGCATAGCCGCGGGGGCGGCCTGGAGCTTAGCCAAAGCAACCGCGTTTGCCACAGCGACGTACCTAAGCTCCTGGTACTTTGTCTGCCAACCACCACTGTCAGACTGTATCAGATTGCCGCATTGCTCATCGAGGGTCTTGCGCGCCTTCCCTAGGGTCCTCGATGCGTGAACGAACAGCTCACTGGCCGATGACTCGTCAAGCTGACCCACAGTGGTCATCCAGCCAGCGAAGGTCAGCGGCGTGGGCGAGTTGAGTCTTGAGAAGCTCCGGAACCGCAGAGCAAACCGCACTGCCTGGCTTTCCAGGGATTCCTGTTTCTGGCAGAACTCCAGCACCTCCAAAGACGCTCCCTGCAGTCTGCGGCGAGCCCAGGGTGCCCGGGTGATGCCCAGGCGATCGCACGCATGCGAGACGAGCCAGAGCGCCGTGGCCAGCTGGCACTGCGTCTCGATGAAAACCAGCCAGCGGGCGAGATGCTGCAGACACGCAGAATCACCCACGCGTCGTCGAACCCAGCCAACATGCAAATCAGCCTGGGGTTTACCGACGAAAAGCGAGTTCTGGCCGGCTTTGCTCGCAATCATCGTTTGCATTCTGCGCAAATGGTCAAAATGCGACTGCAAAATCTGCGCAGAGTACCCGTAGATAAGCGGCAGTTCGTAGTCCAGGTACAGGTCGAGCCGTACGCCCGCCTGCAGGCCGTTCTCCATCAGCAAAAGCTTCATATGGTAGGTCCACGAGCTGAACCAAAACGGATTGAACGCCGGATTCAAAGACTCTTCCTCAGGCTGCCTGCTTTCTGGCCCGCAGGACACCACGTAGAACCACGCGTCCAGTTCCTCGGCGTCGCCCTGCAGCACATCCCAGCTTGCCAGGTACTTGAGCGAGATGCGACGCTGGCGGGGCGCGTTCTGGCACATGGTGCGGAACCAGTCCATCAGGTTTCGCGCGGCCTCCTGGCAGAACCCATCGACGCGGCTGAGCGCCATCATCGGGTCTTGCCCGAGCATCTGCGCAAATCTCTTGCTCCTGCTTGCAAACTGCATAGGCTCGCGCTCGATACACTCCAGCACATCCCACACATAGGGACCGCTGATTTCGCGAATCGCCCGCTTAATAAACGCCACGGGAGAGTGTCTAAGCAACACGGAATCGTTTGTCAGGAAAACGGACACAACTAGGGAACGCACAAACGGCAGCGGCGTGGGCTGCCTATTGGCGAAATCAGCGAAAAAGTTGATCAGCTCCTCGACGCTCTCTGCTTGCAGCAACGGGTGGATCAATGAGAGACCTTTGATTAGCGCGTCGAACGCCTGGTGTGACTGCTGGTGGGTCAGCAGGGGGCGCGGCTTTACTGGTGCCATCGACGGGTACTTGCGCATGCACTTGGGGTCAAAACACCCGGCCACCGCAACTGCAAGCTCTGGATCCACGGGTTTGAGTAGAAACTCTTTGTGTTTTGTCTGGAGCTCCTTCAGGCACTCAGAGCTGCGATCCAGTGCACCGGGGTCTTCGGTTAGATAGTCGACCGACAGGTACACCAGAGATTTGAGCCACACGACGCGCATCTCCAGGTAGTCCAGCAAAACAGCCGCCGCAGCCTGCTCCCGGGGATCATCACAGGTTTCCTGCGTCTCTTTCAGATATAGCCTGGCAGTGTCCAGCATATCCACAACCTGGCTATGCGAGAACTGCCTGAAAAACTCAACAGGCTGCGATCCAAAATGCACATCTTCCTCAGCATACACGTTCTCCTTCAGATACTCCATCCACACCTGCAAGCAACACGCGCCCAGCGCAAAAATCATCGGAAAAAGCACCACATCTCTGCCGCAATTCTCCGCCCGCCTGCACCCGACCAATGGGGGCACTTCCTGGACGGTAAAGTAGTTGCACATATACAGGGTCTGCAGAAGCGATGCCGAGTTGTGCCAGGTCATCTCGCAGTAAAACAGTTTTTCAGTGATCCACAGCACCTCGCGCAGAGTCAGCACCCTGTCCAGGTCCCATTTGGATATCTCTATTTTGTCTTCTTCGGTCAGCATGCCCATGTCCAGACGCGGCTCCATTACTTCCATTGATGTCAAAGCAGTGTATAAAGTCATGCTCTCGGGTTTTAGCAGTTCGCCTACTTGTAGCTCGCTTGTTCCCAGAGTCATTAGCTCTGTGATGTCCAGCCATTCGTTGCCATGGGTATCCCGCGATACTAGACTGCTGGACCTAGTATGTCTCTGCTGGTCGTCCTCTAATCGAGACATTCATGAATCTAAAAAAATATATATATGTATATTTCTATTACTAATAAATTTTAAATTAATTGGCTTTGAATTGAACAAGTTTGTAAAAAAAACGTGAACTATACAAATTCAAAAGATAAAGCGGAGTTGTAAGACATGAAAGAGCAGAATACGGAATTGTCTTTGCTTTCTTGTCTTTTTTTTTTCTTCTCTTTTGGCGCCATGTTCCTGTTTTTTTTGTGTGATCCGTTGAGCCAGATCAAGCAAACCATCAAATAAAGAAAAAAAAATTTTTCTCAATTCCCAAAGTATTTAAACCAACATTTCTCACTCTCCATCTCTTTCTTTCTTTTTTCTTTTTTCTCCTTTTTTTTATCTTTATATTTCTGCATGTGCCTTAGATCTCCTGAACATTTCTCTTCTAGCTTTCTCGCAACATTTTTTTTAACATGTCTTTTGTTTTATATTTATAAGAGATTGTTTTAAAAAAGATGGAACGATGATGCTGTTTATGAAAAGAAAACCAGCCCTACAAGGCTGTCTCATTGTCAGGACTTGAGTCATTCGCGTGCAAGATCAATAAAAAGATTTATCTTTTTGAGCCTGTATTCTTCGTAAAACTTCCTCTTTGACTATAAGCTCATTGTGGGAAGTTAGCGTTAAAAAAAGAAAACCTTCACTGTTTATTCTTGACCCTTTTTTGGACAAAAAAGCTCCAATGGCTAACCGGGCTCTGGCGTTCTGCTAGAGCCTACCTGTCTCGCTGGGCAAGTTTCCTCACAAAAGGCGTTATCCCTCCCAAGGGGGGAGGTATTGGCACCGAAGGCAGGCTACAATCATTTTATTTTATTTTATTTTATTTTATTTTTGTGATGCTTAGCAGATGGTACGGCTGTGAGCGAAACTCTGGGAGAATCAATGCCCTGGGCATTTCCTTAATGGAAAACCCCCGTTCATGGGCTTTTTCCATGAACTTCCCTTCGCCTAGTCCACGGTCCTTGTACAGAAAATATGCCACGGATCTCTGGTGCATCAATGTATCCAGTGTGGTTAAAATATTGCTGTGCTGTGAGCTCAAGTACAGGATCTCTGAGCCCAATATCACGTCAAACTGGCCCAACTCACGGTTATTCTGTCTGCCACGGGCGTCTCCCCAGAGCAACTCGCAGACTTCTACATCTGCATGGTTTTCAGCGATGTTTTTGCGAGCAAATCCCTGGTAGTCGGCCATGTCGGTGGCCACCATGCGCAGGGGCTTTTTGAGCCATGCGGCGATGGATACCAGGGCGCTGCCGGCACCCAGCTCAATGCAGGACTTGTTGCGGAGATCTACGTGGTCAAAAATAAACGTCGATAGGAGATAGGCGCCGTCCCAGACCAGATAGCCTGTGTTCTGAGTCAGGTCTATCTCGTGGTCTGGCTCCTGATGCACGGTGACTGAGTGGGGGCCGAATATGAAGAGCCTGTTTGGTTCCCTGGACCTGTCAACGTACGGGTTGCAGTACTGCCACTTGACGAGCTCCATCAAAAAATAAAAATAAAAAGGAGTGAAAGTGGAAGAAAAGAAAAGTAAATTGAAAATAGAAAAAAAAGCAGAATTAAGTAAGAAATGTGTGGAAAAAAGAATAATATTTTGGTACCGAGTGATCTTGATCGTCTAGTCCTTAACGCAGACGATGATCTTTCCCGTCGCATGGCCCTCGCGCGATTCTCTGAAAGCGTCCTGGACGCCCTGGTCGGTGAATTTGTGCACGTTGGAGATAGCAGGCTTCAGAATACCATTGGCCAACAGCGGGTTGAACACTTCCTCGAGGGCCTTTCCATCAGGCTGCATCACGACGTACTCGTAAGCAACGCCCTTGCTTCTGAATCCCCTAGTCAAGAACCACGAGACGCCCGACACGAGTTTCTTTGCCACGGCAAACTTGAGCGCGCCAAAAAAGGGCAGTGGTGGTGCGCCATCTCTGAAGTACTCCAGGCCATTGCCATCAGGCAGCAACGCAACCGAGACGACCTTTGCGTGTGGCCTAGCAACCTTATACGAAGAAGCATCGCCAATTGTGTCCAGGACCACGTCAGCCGCGTCTTCGAGCACCTCTGTGTAATCTTCTTTTGTGTAATCGACCACTCTGGTAGCGCCCATTTCCCTGGCTCTCTCGATTTTGGCCGTCTACACCGTGGTGATTACCTCAGCGGCCCTAAAATGGTGCTTCGCCAGGACAACGCCAAACATACCGACACCGCCCATGCCGCCGCTCACAAACACCGTCCTGCCCTCATTTGCACCGCCTTTCTCCAATGCCTGCAGCGCGGTGAGCCCCGCCAGCGGCACAGCAGCAGCAGTATTGAACGCAACGCCCTCGGGGATCTTCGCCAGCGTCAGCTCATCTGCTATGACGAGTTCAGCGATAGTACCTACTTCCTGACGCCGTACGCGGCCGTACACGCGGTCCCCGGGAACAAACCTCTGGACGTTGCTACCTACTCTGGTTACGGTGCCGGCGACGTCGTAGCCGAGCTTGAGCGGGAACTTTTCGGGCAGAAAGAGTGAGAGCATGCCTTCTGCGCGCTTATAGTCGATTGGGTTCAGTGAGGCTGCGTGCACGGTGATTTCTACCTGTGTGGGACTGATCTCCTGGGAGCGGGGCAGTGCGGTTAGGTGGAAGTCGGAGGGGTTGCCCGTGTACTTGTCCACTACGGCTGCCTGGTAAGTAGTATCTGTCATGATTGAATAAAAAAAATTTTGCTAAATAGGTAAAGAGAAGTTAATATAAAAAAGAAAAGAAAAGAAACGAACGTGGTTGTTGAAAACAAAAACAAAGTAATTTTAAAAATGATTGTAACAAGTCGCCAGTAAACTTTTTCTTTTTTTTTTTTTTGTTAGTTGACACAAGATCCTTGTGTTATGCAAAATGCCGTTTTTTTGTATATAAATAAAAAACATGTGAAAAAAAGTCTAGAAAATCAATTAATGCCAATTTTTTTTATTAGATGCCGATGCTGTGGGATCCAGGCGTTCTTGGGGGCGTCATCAGCGGAATCCAACTGTTATTAAATGCAGCAGCAGCAGCAGTGTTTGTGTTTATGTTTATGTTTATGTTTGTGTTTGTGTTTGTGTTTGTTGTGACCTCTGCGGCTTCAAGGTATATGGCTAGCAGATCCGCTGGCTGCTGCAGATGCTGCGTTTTCTTCTGCTTCGTACTGCTCATTGCGCATGCGGCAGACTGCACAAGCCGATCGCACGAGTCCTTGTTCACATCGGATACGCTGATCGCATCATAGTCGGACACAGCGCCAGAGAGCTGCGGCAAAAACTGTGGTGAGAATTGGGGAGATGCTGTCGGAGTCGGGTACCACCAGCAGCAAGGCTGCACCAGCCACGGGTGTCTCAGAGCCTGCTCAGCGGTCATTCTACAACTGGGATCAAAGCGCAAAAGCCCCTCAACAAAATCCCTCGCCGCAGGACTCACCAGCATCTCCGAGCATCTCCTCCACACATGGTCAAGCATCCCCCTCAAGCTAAACCTATTCAGGACTGTTTTCTGCCCACCAGCGCCCTGGAACGGATTAACCCCCGTGAGCACAAACAACGCGATGACGCCCACAGCCCACATATCCACTGGCCGTCCATGCCCCGTCCTCAAGAGCATCTCGGGCGCCATGTACCCGGGCGTCCCACACAGCGAAGTCAACTGTTGATTGTCGTTGAGGACCCGGGCCATGCCAAAGTCCGCGATGACCAGGTCGTCCGACCCCTCCTGGCGCAATAGACAGTTTTCTGGCTTGAGGTCCCGATGCACGATACCCAGCATATGCAACTCACATACGCCTTCGACCAGCTGCCTGGTAATCCTTGCACACGCAGCTTCATCCCCGACACTCCGGTTCTTAATCCTGTCGAATAACTCACCGCCGGAGCACAACTCGGTGATCAGATACACGTTATTGGTAGTCTCAAAGTAATCCGTGAGCGTGAGCAAATGGCTTTCTCCCTGGTGCTTTTTTCGTGGCAGGCGTCTGAGGATACGCAGCTCGTTGTTGATCGATGCCTCGTGGCCCGCCATTAGCTTTTTGCTGATGATCTTGCCCGCGTACCAGCGTTCCGTTGAGATGTGCTCCATCTCTTTTACTATCGCGTAGGTACCGCGGCCTAGCTCGCGTCCTGCTCGGTATTTGCATGGACTGTGTTGCGAATCGGCGGCTTCGTTCATACTCGTTGTGTTGCTCGAAATGTTGATGTTTGGAAATATATCGGTCATTGGATAAATAATAATAATAATAATAATATATACATATATTGTAAGGGGGGTTTTAGTTATAATGCAAAATGAAGTGACATTTGGATAATATTTAAAGTTTATTTATTCATAAGGAGGAGGTTTAAAAAAAAAAAAAAGAATATGCCAAGAAAATATGAAGAATATTTATATTTTTAGATGCAGTGGAAAAAAAAAATATTTATATATAAAAAAATTTTTGCATAAGGATTTCTCTTTCATTTCTTACTGTAAAGGAAAAATTTCGTAATACACTTTTATTACTAAATCCTTAGCAATTAGTCTCTTTTTTTTTTTGTAAAATACTGAAATGGTGTTATCAACCTATACACAAAAGAAAAAAAAACACGCAATATCATTGTTGAATCCAACCCAACAAAATAATTTATAAGCTAGAAAAAAAAAAAAGCTCGCCGCTTGACAGTAAGCAATAGATAAAAAAAAAAAGATAGATGATTTTAGAGATAAAATCACGCTATCATATCTCTTTATTTTCTCTTCTTTCTGTCCTTTTTTTTTCATTGAGGGAACACAAAACATTAAGTAAAAAAAAACGTGCCATCGCCTAATAAAAAATATTTTGTTTCGAGGTTTTTTTTTTTCTTTTCACTATTTTTTTTTTTTCATGATAGTCCAAATATGATTTGTGCTACACTGCTCAAGAAAGATAGCAAGGATTGTTTATCGGCCCCCCCCCAAAAAAAAAATAGGTTTCTTTTTCTTTTGGGGAAGAGAGAGAAATGCTGATAGCTTTGGCCGTATCTCTTGGACTCAGCAATCCAAAATACAAAGTAAAAAAAGCAGGGTTGATCACAAAAGAAAAAAGGAATTTGGACAAGGGAGATAAGCAAAAACATGTCTCGGAGTATATTTCACAAAATTTAGTTTTGTTTATCTGCTGAATCTTTTAGTTCGGTATCTCTAGACCCAACATAGAAAAAAAAACGATCAATAAATTATGCATAAGCTGTTGCAATGGGTTCGGTAGATAACGGATGAGTAAAAGCGAGTAAAAAAAACCCATGTCATCGCAATCTCCGAGCCAAGTAGCAGCATCTCCAAGAAATATATTTTTTTGTTGTTTGATTTGCGCAGAGCAGAGACTGCGGAATATGCGACTGATCGTATTCCCGGCGGCTTCGGAGAGCTGTCGGAGAAAGCATGTATGTATTGGTCAGATCACATCCCCCAAAGATATAATTATCTTTTTGTGATCTAATTATTTCTTTGATCGGAAAGCTTCTGATCAGCATGGTTTGCAAAATAAAATAAATAAATTGTTTTGTGCATGACGCAAGCAAAAAAAAAAACTCTTTCTCGCCCTTTATAAACAAACTATTCAAACTCTCTTTTTTTAATTCTATTTAATTTCTCTTTTTATTTCTTATACCTGACTATAAAGGGATTAGCCAACATATATATTAAAATATACATACGTTCTAAATGGCAAGTATCAAACAACAAATTAAACAGCAATCTGTTTTAAAACTATGGAAAAAAATACACCCTTTTCGCTAAATAAGTATATTGTTGCCTTTTGCAAAAAAAAAAAAATTAGTTTGCTGACGACGAGTTTGAATTCGGGTTTGGCGGGTTTCATCCACCGGGAGCGTTCAATATCAGAAGAAACATACGGCGGCAGCAGTTTCGCCAGCACTACAGCGCGTATCCGATAAGCTTTCTCGAAAACAAAGGAGATGCCAACTATGGCGGCAAGATATTTATGCCGCCATCAGCTCTGGAGGAGATTAGTCAGCGCGAAGTAGTCTATCCGCTTTTATTCAAAATACAAACCGAGGAAACAGCACCTGTTTCTGATAGTAGTGTGGATGATACAGGAAAGCGTACGCATTGCGGTGTACTGGAGTTTACTGCAGAGGAAGGGCGGGTGTATTTACCGCAATGGATGATGGATACCTTGGGGATTACGCCTGGAACAGTGGTCGAGGTTATCAATGTAGCTTTGTTGCAAGGATCGATGACAAAGTTGCAGCCACAGTCTACAGATTTTCTGGATATCTCTGACCATCGAGCAGTATTGGAGAACGCGTTGAGAAAGTTTTCTGCTTTGACTGTGGGCGATATTATTGCATTTAGGTATAATGACAAGGACTATAGGGTTGCAGTGATTGAAACACAGCCGTCTCCTACAGCTATTAATATTGTGGAGACCGATCTGAGTGTTGATTTTGCACCGCCTGTGGGATACATCGAGCCAGCAAGACCTGGAACAGGTGCTGATAGCCGAGCGAGCAATTACTCGTCGTCGGCAGCAGGAGGAGCTAATAGCAGTAGTATTGCAAAAGATATTAAGCGCAAAGAAGAGGCGGTCAAGGATGAGTTGGCCAGTAATCGGTTCGAGGCATTCCGCGGATCTGGCAACCGGCTAAGCTCGAGATCCGTGTCCAAGGCATTAGCGGATACCGGCACTGGTGCTAATGCAAGACCTGCTTCTGTTAGGTCATATGCGAGCAATGCTGGAGAGAGCAAGGTCCCGGATAATACAGCAGCAGCAGCAGCAGCAGCAATAGATGATCAAGAGCAGCCTGTGCCGCTGGATCTGCCTATTGGCACTTTGTTCTTTGGCTACAGGGTTGTGCCGCCGCCTGGATCGGAGGACCAGAAGACGCAGGATGGCGATGATGATGATGAGACAAAGTTTCTGGGATCTGGCCGTGCTCTTCGTCAGCGGCGCAAGCGCTAGAAAGCTAAATGTGACTGAGATTAACGTGATTAGCATATGTGATTAGGGTTTTTATGATCAGAGTGTGTTTGCAGTCTTAAAGCAAGTGGGCCAAACAAGGTAATAAGAAATAAAATGGAATTATATATTTTTAAAGTTTCGGCCAATTTCTGGTACACTACGGCCAAATCCCTTATAAAAAAAAGCCACAAACATGAAATAATTTATGTTCAGATGGGTCATACATAGAAAAAAATGCATAAAAAGGAATTAGTTAGTTAAATTGTCTTTTAATATCGTCAAATTTAACTCAATAAAAGTAAAAGAAATAAAAGAACGACAAATACAAATAAACAATATATGTACTTGCCCTCCACACCTAGTAGCCTCTAACTACCTTCCTTAGAGGTGTTATAGACGAGAGCAGGCAATTTTTTTTATAGAATTCCTGGCCAGCTAAACCATTTCACCAAAAAAAAAAACAGATTTTGAAAGACTAAAGATCACATAAAAACACCCTTAATAGAATATTGTTTTTCACTGACTATGTTTTAAGCAGTGATTTTACCCCAATTATCGTTGCCATGGTGTATTTAAATGCATGCGTATAAACACCAAAACTCAAAAAAAAACGAGTTGTAGCATTGAGAAATCATCTGTTTACCAAATGATTAAAGTCAAATAAACAAGTCTATTTTGTGTATTTTTTTACCTCATATAACAACAAGCCACGCATTCAGCTAAACTAGACAACTAAACTTGACAATCTGCACAAGACAACTGTTTGCAAACAATAGATGTGCTCTTTATATCATTCCAAAATATGCAATGCGCAATGTGATTACATGATTGTGCTTGTCGTCCAGACATGTCGCATAAAGCAACGATGAGCTGTGATAGTGTATATAATATAGGGAGGAATAGGAATAATAGCAAATGGATATAGGGCAGGGAGCGGGGTTCTCAACAGTCGAAACAACACTTTATTTTATTTGTCAGCTCTACTGAAGTGGCGGCCCAGATCCCCAGCTTGAGGAAAGGGAGCAGCCGTGTAGCCACACCATTCAAGTATTTTTATTTTTTATTTTCGTGGCCCCACTTGTGCACAATGGCAGTGGATGGCTGGTTAGGTCATAAGCCAATCGGAACTATCTAGTCTTTGCAATCCAGCAATGACTGTTAAAAAAAAGGACAGTGTAAAAAAAAAAGTCAGTGCAAAAAAATGGGGGAGAAGCATATTTCGGCTCTTAATTTTTCTATTTGGTTCTTGTTGCTTGTGAAACAAAAATAAAAAAAATAAAAGCACATGTAAACCGTTACATACAGCTTTAAATTTGCGGATCGACATTTTGAACACTTCAACTCAGTATCTAATTTGTCTTTTTAGCAAATTCACCACGAGATTGGTAAAACAAAAAAAAAAAAGAAAAGGCAAAGGCAAAAACCTGAAAAAGGAAAATTTCTATTTCCATCTTTTTTCATTTCCTTTAAAAAAGACAGATAGGAAGAGCCAAAGAGGATAGCTGCTAAGCGCACGTGTAGTCAATGAAGGGCAACCGAGACATTTCCAGGTTTTGTCTCGAGTTGATCACAGACAACAGAATATATACTATTTATTTTCTTTCCATCGATTATTCTGTGCGTTTAAATTTTTGTTCTTTTTGTTTAAGTGACTGCAAAGATCCCACTAATTTGACAGGAATTCTGGAAGCAAGGATTTTGATAAAAAAAAGCGCACTTATACATAAATACATACATTTTTAATAGTTCTTTTTTTACTTGCATGAGAGGGCTGCGGCTTTAAAGTCCTGTTTTGTTTTTGGGCACTGTCCGCCATTTCCTGCAATCAGCAAGCAAGAAACACGATGGGAGAAAAAGGAAAGCACAGTTTGGATTGGAAAAAAAGCGAGAGCGATAAATGATAATGAAATCAGCTCTCTTTTCCCTGTTTAAAAAGCGCTTTATAAAAAGACATAAAGCCTGACTGTGTGCCAAATAGCGGAAGAGAAAAAATAATGAGCGTGTGGGTCGAGTGACTGGATGAGAAGTGCCCAGGGCAAAAATGTTTTCTTGTTGTTAAGATTGCTGCAGAGAATGTTTTATTTTTCGAAGAAACTTGTATAAAAGACAAGGTTGGAACATTTCTGTTTGTTTTCAAAAAAAAAGAAACGCAGTATAGTTTCTTCCATTCCATCCAATTCTTCTAGCATCGTGCGCTGTCCTGCAACTCTAGTTTGTTCTTGCTCAGCTTTTCCATTTTTCCATTCTATTGTTCCTTTTTTGTTTACAACAAGAGAGAGAGAAAGAGAACATCTTTCACTGTGCACTTTTGACGAGCGAGCGAGCAAGCAAGATAAAAAAATACAAGTTCTGCTTCTTCGGCTAATAATAAGCGTCTGCGTCTCTTCGCCATGAGCTTCCACAACTCTACAAGTGTCGCTGATATCACCGAGATGGAGAAGGCGCATCTGCAGAAGGCGCCCTCGGTGGTCGAGCTGGACCAGCGCGACAGGGATCTGCTTGAGCGCCAGCGCCAGCTGGAAGAGCTCGACAGCAACACACGAGTCAACTGGGAAATGATCAAGAAACTGACTGTCTGCGGCGTCGCCTTTCTCAACGACGCCTACGATATGTTTGCCATCAACATCGTTGCCATGATGCTCGGCTTTGTGTACTACCATGACGCTACGGGCAGCGCAGAGAACACGGTGCCCAAGAAATGGGATACCTTGATCAAGATCGCCGTCCAGGTCGGCTGTCTGCTGGGCCAGCTGGTCATGGGCCGTCTGGGCGACAAGATCGGCCGTACTACCGTCTATGCTGCCAGCCTGATGATCGCGATTATCACAACCATTGCCTCGGCATTTTCCAATAGCATGGTCAAGGGAATCAACGTCTTTGTCGTCTTGTTTATCTGGCGCGTGCTGCTGGGCTTTGGCATCGGCGGCGACTACCCACTGACCGCGACCATTGTCTCCGAGTACGCAAGCATGCACAACCGCGGCAAGATGATCTCTGCTGTCTTCTCGTGCCAGGGATTCGGCAATGTATTGGCGCCCATCGTGGGCATCATCGTCACTGCGTGCTTCAAGAACAGCATCGACCGCGATCCCCTGTATCTCGACTATGTCTGGCGCATCATCATTGGCATCGGGTGCATCCCAGGCCTGGCCACATTGTACTGGCGTCTGACCATGGAGGACTCCAAGCGCTTCCAGTTCGAGACCGCCAAGGCCGCTGCTGCCGATGCCGACGAGGACATGCTGCGCCAGAAGCTCCTGGCCAAGCAGCAGTTCGCCGAGTCGTCCGACTACGAGTCCCGGGTGCAGACGCCTGCTTTGGCCAACGACCAAAACGAGTCCTCTGCCTCGCCTGCTCAGTTCCGTCGCGCAAAGACGTTTACGCAGTACTTTAGCGAGTGGCGGCATCTCAAGGTATTGCTGGGCACGTCGATCGCGTGGTTTGCGCTCGACGTCGCCTTCTACGGCATCAACCTCAACAGCTCCATCGTCATCGATGCCATTGGCTTTGCCGGCGACATCAAAAACGACAAGCCGTCCAAATTCATCATCCGCAACTGCCTGGGCAGCATTATTATCAATCTGCTCGGCTCGGTTCCCGGCTACTGGATCTCAGTGTTCACCATTGAAAAGCTCGGTCGCAAGACCATCCAGCTCACAGGCTTTGCCATGCTGACCATCCTCTACGTGGTACTCGGCTTTGCTTACCACCAGATCCTGGACAAGTCTGTCCCGGGCTTTATCGTCCTTTTCACGCTTGCCCAGCTGTTCCAGAACTTTGGCCCCAATGTCACTACTTTTGTCATTCCCGGCGAGGTCTTCCCTACAAGATTCCGCTCTACTGCTCATGGCATTGCTGCGGCATCTGGTAAATTGGGCGCTATTGTCGCTCAGGGCGGCTTTATGCAGCTGAAGGACCATGGCGGCAAAAACCAGTTTATCAACAGGTTGCTCCAGATCTTTGCCCTGTTTATGCTGATCGGCTTTGCTGTCACCTTCTGGATCCCAGAGTCTAAAGGCAAGACCCTCGAGGAGATCTGTGATGAAAGCGAAGAGTACTACTAATTTATTAATTTTCTGTTTCATATAATATAATTTTCTTCTGTATTATTATTTTAAAAAAAACTTTTAAACCAAGATCTAGATTATTGTCGGCGTGTTTTTACCTTTTTCCAATATATGCAACATTGGTTTTAATATTCTAGAACTAGGAATTCCATGGGGTCTAATTAGCTTCATTTTTGGGTTTAAAGTTTATCTCCGCAAATTAATATTAAACGTTTTTACTGTAAAATTATTGCTTTATTATAAATCATTCGCTCGTGTACTACCTATCTACCAGTTTCCAAAAAGATAGACAATAAAAAAATAAAGGGCGGGGGAAATGTCTATGAGTGGTGCATTACCTTCAGATCTGGTTCCTGAAATCGAGGCACAATGGCAACCGGATCCAGAGATATCAAGTATACCCGAAAGCGCAATTTCAGATTTTAAAAAGGACGAACAAGCAAGTAGCATAGCTACTTCTGCCAACATCCAAGATGACCAGGACCTGCTGCAAAGACAGTACGAGCTTTCACAACTGGACCATGCTTCGCGAGCCAACTGGACCAAGATTAAGAAATTAACAGTCTGCGGCGTTGCCTTTCTCAACGACGCCTACGATATGTTTGCCATCAACATCGTTGCCATGATCCTGGGCTTTGTTTACTTTAACGATGCTCCAGGAGATGCACGGAATACGGTGCCCAAGAAATGGGATACCTTGATCAAGATCGCCGTCCAGGTCGGCTGTCTGCTGGGCCAGCTGGTCATGGGCCGTCTGGGCGACAAGATCGGCCGTACTACCGTCTATGCTGCCAGCCTGATGATCGCGATTATCACAACCATTGCCTCGGCATTTTCCAGCAGCATGGTTAGAGGCTTCAATGTCTTTGTCGTCTTGTTTATCTGGCGTGTAATGCTGGGCTTTGGCATCGGCGGCGACTACCCATTGACGGCATCTATTGTCTCCGAGTACTCTGGAGTCCATAATCGCGGCAAAATGATGGCTGCGGTCTTTGCCTTCCAGGGACTCGGCAACGTACTAGCCCCCATCGTGTCTATTATCGTTACTGCGTGCTTTATGCAAAACGTTAATCGGGACGTGCTCTACCTCGACTATGTTTGGCGCATCATTGTTGGAGTCGGATGCATTCCAGGCGTGGCCACATTGTACTG
Source organism: Coemansia asiatica (assembly GCA_027478445.1). Lineage (NCBI taxonomy): Eukaryota > Fungi > Kickxellomycota > Kickxellomycetes > Kickxellales > Kickxellaceae > Coemansia > Coemansia asiatica. The sequence continues at coordinate 3,385 of JANBOH010000271.1, read as the reverse complement.
GCGACTGACCATGACCGAGTCCGAGAGATTTCAAAGACTCGACAATAACAACAATCTCGCAGCAGAAACCCGTATGTCCACAGCATCATCTGAGCATGAAAAATTGCTTGCTAGTTCACCACAGAACATCACAGTAGGCGAGTCAAATAGCGGTCAGGTAGCTGAGCAACAAAACGCTGATTCGGAACCCCAAGCAGGCTCTGCGCAGCTATCTGTTCCAACAGAGCCTACGATGCACCAGCGTCAGCTTAAAACATTCGCTCAGTATTTTGGAGAGTGGAAACACTTGAAGGTTTTGCTGGGCACCTCGATAGCCTGGCTTTCCCTGGATATAGCCTTTTACGGAATTAACCTCAATAGCTCCATTGTCATCGGTGCCATAGGGTTTGCCGGCAATCTAGCAACCGATCAACCGGCTCACTTTATCATATACAATTGTCTGGGCAACATTATCATCAATCTTCTGGGATCCGTGCCTGGCTACTGGATAACAGTGTTTCTTATTGAGCGACTGGGACGCAAGAAAATCCAGCTCCTTGGCTTTCTCGTGCTCACCGTTCTATACCTTATTCTAGGCTTCGGGTACCACCAGATTTTAGAAAAGTCTGCGGGTGCATTTATATTTCTGTTTGCGCTAGCCCAGCTGTTCCAGAACTTTGGCCCCAACGTCACTACTTTTGTCATTCCTGGCGAGGTGTTTCCTACTAGATTCAGGGCCACCGCTCATGGTATTTCTGCTGCTTCTGGCAAACTAGGCGCTATTATCGCTCAGGGCGGTTTTTTGCAGCTGACTGACTTGGGCGGAAAGAACGCGTGGATCAACCATCTGCTGCAGGTATTTGCCTTGTTTATGCTTATCGGCGCTGGTGCTACTTTTTGGATCCCAGAAACCAAGGGAAAGACGCTGGAGGAAATCTGCGATGAAAGCGAGGAGTACTATTGATTTAAGTTTCTTTTCATTCACTGATTCGGTTGCCATGTATCAGGCATACGTCATTTATATATATATAAATAAAGAACATGTACTTTTGATTGTTTGATTTTGTCTTCTTTCATTTTGCTCACTTTTTAGTTGTTGATTTATTAAAATTTTTCTATTAATTTGTTTTTATCATGTCTAAGCTCTTGTCTTTTCAAACTCTTCCTTATCATGTTATCGAGAACACAGTCAAGTACTCGGTAAATACCCACTGCCCGAATAATAGAATAAATAGCGACTATGGAATAAATATTCTCCACAGCTGCCACCACTGGCGCACAGCGTTTATTAAAAACATTCTAAGAAGTGTCAGCATAAAGCTTTTTACCGATACCGAGGCCACCTGTGTATTTGGCAATTGGCCCTCATCTATAGGCTTGCCCCAGTTTCCAACAGCTCACCTAGTGAAAAGCATCAAACTTTACTATCGTCAATGGGAACTGATAAAGCAGAGCAACGCAGCCGAGCTGTTTCAACAGACAGTGTTTCCCAACGCCTTTCTTTCTTCAGCAAGCGTGCTTGAGATATTTATAAACTTTATAGGCGCCTTTGACACTCCCGAGACTATGGAGGCTCTGCGACAGATACTGTTTTCTTTGAAACAAATGGCACCCAATGTCAAAAAAATGCTCCTACTTGCAGGTCATATTATGGCGCCGCTTCAAGGTACAAATACCGCAGGCTTTCTTCAGAGCATCGTTACCGAGTTTATCGCTGATGTAAAAGATCTGGATATCCGCATTAGCTTTCCCAAAATTATCGACTACTTTAATCCAATGCAGTTTACAGAAATTACAAAATTGTCCTTTGACTGTTTCAGAGACTCTAGATCGATTGAGATAATGGTTCGCTCCAATGCGCAGACGCTTCAGGATCTAATTATGGCAGATATATGGACAAATTGCTTTCAGACTATGCTGTACAATGATGACCAGCCTATTATTTATCCCTATTTGAAATCAATGTATATTCGGTTTACCGTCGAATACAACGACCAAACCATTCACAGCGTCGTTCATTTTCCCCGTTTAAAAAGGCTCACTATAATTTCCAACGATCTAGTTTATAGCAAAGCACTGTTTAACAATACCGGCTCATTGGAATATCTAAATATGAAATTGACAAGCAGAACTGTCGAGGAGCTTGATATGAAAAAGCTGTTTACTAATTTGCAATTTGGCAACATAAAATCGCTTATGTTTAACATTGACCTAAGAAGAGCACCAGTATTTGTTTCAAAGTTTATAAACCATATTGTCTGTATTCCTCGACATCTTGTCAATCTACATATTTCTGGATCCATCTATAATGAGGATTCGCTATCATCTCTGATAGCACTTCCATCGCCTGTTTTTAACAGTATCAGTGAATTGCTGATAAATAGCGTAGAGCTGGATATAAACGAGGTCATAGCAATATTGCAAAAAACACCAAATTTGGGCAAATTTGTTCTTTCTATTAGAAACGTTGATCCAGAAATAAGCGGCATATCTGGTATTAACAGAATTGTAAACCATATAGAATCCAGCCTGAGTCCAATTAATCGGTATATATCAAAAATAAATATTACAAATTCCTTTTACACGGAAGAAACTCTGTTTGATGCGCTGCTTATTGCTTATCTAATTGTTGGATGTCCACGACTGAGCTGTGCGTTTGTGCGCAGATTTGGCAACACAGCGTTTTTCGATAGCTTGTTGGAATTAGCGGACAACAAGGTATTCACTCCATACAAGCGGCGATTTGATTTGGTAGCGAAAAACTACACATCAGGAATATAGTTTTATATTTTTTGTTTTCTAAATGAATAGTTTTATTTATAATTTTATTTGCAAGAGTTGGTTTTGAGCAGGCCAAAAATACATTGGAAAAGTAAATAATGCTCATCACACCTTGATAACTAGCTTCATAGGCTTGGTCCAGCGCATATCAGCCTCGTTAGCACTGATAATAACCCTGCCATGAGTAGGCTTTGTCCAACTACAGTATATAATGCTACTACCATCCCATCCAGATAAAAATATGTTGCCATCCTTGGCATACTGAATCTGAACTCTAATTTCCTTTGGTGGAATATCTGGAATAGCTATCAAGTCGTCAGAGTTATCGCATGGAAAAATGCAGAAATAGCTGTCATTGTATGTCAAATAAGTAATTTTGTCAACAACTTTAAAACCAAATTTAGAGCCTTTGTCAGCAGTACCATGAATAGCAAAAATATTATCTCCTAGATCAGCAGCCATTAAATATTGAACTTTGGCATTGCCACTGGCTTTATTCTCTGTTTTATTTTGGCCATGATAGTCCTCGTCATACATCTCAAGCTCAAACTCGGTTCCTTCAGGCAATGGGACTCCCTTATTGTCGCAAAGCTTGAATCCGGCAACACATTTGGCCTTCTTTTGA
>JANBOH010000270.1:0-20750 GCA_027478445.1 Coemansia asiatica | reverse complement strand
CTGCGGCTGGCGCTGAACAATGCCCGTGGTTCCAGCGCAGGGAGCCGCCAGACAGAAACGCTGACTGAGAATGCGCGAGGCGAAAGAGGCACAAAGAGGCACAAAGAGGCAGTAGCCGCAAAGAGCAGAACAGAGGAGAGGGCTTTGTGGCGGGTGTGGCGTGTGCTGAGCGACGTGATGCTGTATGCCGTGTGTTGCGATGCGATGCGATGTGATACGATTCTGCGATGACTGGTGCGGTGCTGCGATGCTGCGATGCGACACATGTCGCCTGCTCACTTCTTATATCGCTGGCCTGCTGGCCTTTCATTCAACCAACTGTTGCTCTGCTGACTGGCCTTTGCCCTTTGCACACAGATCGGCCTGTCTGATTGCGAGCGTGACACCAGGCATCTTATTGTACACGACCCCTTTCTGTGTGTCGCAAAGGAAAATAAACATTTTATTGTCAAAAAAAAAAACCCACTACCACCCCCAAACAACTAAGGCTAAGGCTAAGGCTAAGGCTAAGGCTAAGGCTAAGGCTAAGGCTAATACTACGCCGTCTCGCCCGCTGCTGCAAACATCTTCTCTGACGTCGCCGTGCGTAGCCGCTGCTCCTCCTTGCGCAGCTCAAACGCCTTTGCGCTGCCACGGATCTCGCGCTTCTCCAAAGAAAGCAGCGTCGCGCTGAACGGCTTCTCCAGCATCCGCGCACCGTACGCCCGCGCCTCCTGCTGCGCCATCTTTGCCTCGATCTCCTCGCGCGCCCGGATCTTGTAGAACTCGCTCGTCACCTGCGCATAAGCGTCGTGCTCGCTCATGCCCTTGCTCTGCATCAGGTAATACTGATGCCGAATAACACTACACGCAGCCAAACAGCCAGAAGAAGAAAATAAAAGGAAAATAAAAGGAAAAGAAAAGTATGCCAATCTTTTGGCTCAGTCGCCATTGTTAGTCAAAGCTCCACACAATCACTGCTTTAGCATTGACAGCAAAGCGCTGCCACAACCCTCTCTCCCCATCCAATCTCTTTGTACACGCTCTCTTTGGCTGCACAATGCCTGAGTCGATGCGTGGCGGTACTGTGGCGATACTGTGGCGATACTGTGGCGGCAATGTGGCCATGCTCAGTGCAAAGAAAAAATAACTTCTTTGGCATTCCGCCAGGCATGTGCCAAACCCATCATCATACTTACTCTTCTCCCGTGACCTGGCTAGAGCCTCTGGTCAGCTGGCTCCAGTCCTGGTTAGTCTGGCCCGTCGGCTCCATAACGATCCGCGGCCGCGACAGCTCAAAAGGATGGTTCTTGTAGAACACACGCCTCAGCCTGTCCTCCGGAAACTCAATCTTTGGCGGCCTAGTGCTGCGCGTGCGCAGATGTCTCTTGCTGTGTCTAATCGAGACGCAGCCCTTGGGCAGTGCGCGCTTGATCCTGGTCGCACCGCTCTCGTTCTCAGCATCGACGCTATCCTTGCTGCTACCCTCAAACGCAAGCTTTCCCTTCGTCGAGAAATACGACGGATCGCGCACCAAGCTGTCTGTAGGCGGTACCTTCCGCATTGCCCTCAGCCACGCTGGCACCTGCTCGCGTAGATTGGCCTTCAGAAGCTGCTCGTACGTCTGCTGGACTCCACGCGCTGCAGACGGCTTCTTATACATTTTGATTTTGGATTATAAGTGTCAATTTCAAATAAAATGAAAAATCCAGCTGGGCTGATTTGAAACAGATAAAATGAAAGACATACTCATACCTATAAACATTGATCAATAGTTGTAATTGGCATGGAAAAAAAATTGATAACGCTTTTCCAGATCAGTTGATCTCGACCTTTAATTAAAGTGGCTCTTCCATTTAGGATAACTTAAATTGCATATGCGTACAAACGTCACAACTACACACCCTCCTTTAACTCCAGCTCACTAACTTGCTGCATGTCCTCTGTCGTATTTCTTTTATTTTCCTTTTTTTCTTCATTTATTTTTTTTTTGCTGTATCAATATTGCTTTAGCCAAAATCTTAACTGAGCAGTATGCAAAAACTTCCAGACGACGCTGTGCGCCTGATCCGATCCGCTGCCCTCGTTGTCGATATTGGCGACATCGCTGGGCTGCTGCTCGACAATAGTCTGGATGCTGGCGCCACCAAGTTTCAGCTAAACATCCAGCTGGACCAGTTTTCCCTCGCTGCCAGGGACAATGGCTGTGGCATCCCTGAGTCAGACATCCGCCTTCTTGGCCAGCGCTACTACACTTCCAAATATGCCGCCCGTCAGCGTCCACAGGCACCAGTCACAAGAAAGCCAATTGGCTACCGTGGAGAAGCGCTAGCAAGCATCTCGCACATCGCCGTGGTGGACATCGTCAGTCGGGCTAAAGGCTCAGCCAAGACATACAGATGCACTGTGCGCGGAGAATCCCTGCTGCACTGCTGCGAATGCAGCGCAGCCGATCTTGATGGCTTTAGCACCGTGGTAAGGGTAACAAACATATTTTCAAGACAGCCAGTTAGACAAAAAATAGTCACTCAGACATCTAAAAAGATTATGGATGCCATCAAAACGCAGATGCAGATTCGCTCTCTTGGCAGCCCAGAGGTTGCCATGCAGCTGTTCAAAACATCTGACCAGATCAAGGTGTTTTCGTACAGCTCTACGGGATCGCTCAACCAGAGGATTGCTCAGATATACGGCCCCTCTGTTGCATGTAGTCTCGACTTTATCTCGTTTGAGTACGAGGGTTTCCAATTAAGTGGCTCAATGTCTAGGCTGCCTGTTCTTGGCCGCATCCAGCACATATTCTTTGAAGGTTGTCTGTGGGACCCTCCGGAGCTCCTTGTCATTGTTGAGTCAGTTCTAGCGGCAAGCGAATATTATAGCAGAGCAAACGCAGCTGACTCTTCTGTTGAATCTCCAAGCCGAGCTCGAGCAAGACATCATCCTGTCTTTGTACTTTCGATTACCTGTCCGACATCTTCTGCTGGACTAGGAGAAGCAGAGATTGAATACAGAACCCGCAGCACCGGACTCAAGGTAAGATCGAGTGCCAAGCCAGTATGAATAATTTTTTATCCTCTTTGATTCGCATAGCTGTGACACTAACTACTTTATATAAATCTCTTTTTTTGTTATTTAAGCTTGCTCATAGGTATCAGGGGAGCTTAGAGAGCTCGTTGTGTTTGCATGCGTCAAATTTCTTCGCAAGCTGGATATGATCAATGAGTCTCAAATGCGCTCGGTGCTAGATAAATCTGTTTCCAGAAAAAGGACATTTGAAAACAGCACCATTGCCAGTTCTCCTCGCAAAGCCAAAGACTGCGAAAACCAAGCTCAGCGCAGACTACGGACCTCGGCTACAAACTCATTTACAGATACAGTCAACACAAGGTAAAGTCCAATGCTTATTTCAGCAACAACTTTGCGGCCCAACAGCAAAACTATCAACTAAAGAAACTTGCCCAAGCAAAATATATCGAAAAAAAAACATTTTCTCACCATTTTTAGATTTCCTATTCGCACAGGCACCAGTAGACCAATACCAGCTCAAATGCCTCCCTATCATACCGACCAGCCTTTGAAAGCACAATCAGGAGTGTCATTGCCAAAGTGCAGCTATAGAAGCCATTTGAAAATCCCAAATATTGGAATCGATAAATACTGGAGCTGTGGCTTCGATGACGATGGCCTTACCAACAGCAAAGACATTGAGCAGCCCATCGACATAAAGTCGCTAAGGGTAGTCGGACAGGCAGACAAGAAATTCATCATGTGCAGAGAGGCACACGGTCCCTGGCTAATTGCAATTGACCAGCATGCAGCTGACGAGCGCGTAAAACTTGAGCTCAACTACACTGCGCTGAGCAATGCACTTGCTACTATATCTTCTCTGCACCCAGACCAGCCGATAACCATGGTTGAAGGAGTCAGCGTCCTTTTCCCGCCGATAGACGTTGCAATGAGCAGCCACAACGCCATGGCATTGCTCGATCTACAAGACAGATTGCGTTTGCTGGGGATGCAGATATCCGTTCAAGAAATGGCTTTTTTTGGATGCAGTCCATCGATGTCAGCCTCAGATGCCGTTGTTGTGCGTCTTCTCTGCGTGCCCACAGTCATAGCACCGCGTCTTAATGGCGGTGCGCAAGGGAAAGGTGCTGGCAGATTTGCCAAGGAGCTGCTGATCTCTATAGCTGGCTGGTGCGCAGACCACCCAGGCATGCAATTTTTGCACACGACGTATAGCTTTGAGGCGGATAATGCATTTGGCGACGCTTGGCCCAGACTTATCGGCGCACCACATATTGTCCTGGAAACGCTAAAGTCGATCTCTTGTCGTGGTAAGTGAAGCAGAAACCCACTTGGCAAATCTCCTCTTATCCCAACATGTTCTTCTTGGTTGAGCGATGAAGTAAAAAAAAAATAAATAAAGAGCGTCTGTGCGTCACATAAATGTGTCACAACATCCAGATGCAAGGGAAAAAGGGGGTTGGGACCACCACATCCTCATCCTGACTTTTCATTTTTTTTTTTGTGATTTGGTCAGGTTTTTCGAACAGGTGCTGCTAAATGTCGTGTGTCTTTTTTAACTGCCTGTGGTAGGTGCTGTCAAGTTCAACGAGCAGCTCAGTCGCGACGAGTGTCAGGAAATGGTCGCGCGACTAGCCAAATGCACGTTTCCCATGTTCTGCGCTCATGGAAGGTAAGCAATAATATCTCACTCCTTGGTTTCTATCGATGACTCCCACCTCCCTTCTTCCTCAGAACGCACGCCATATTTCTTTGCTAAAATATTGTGTTGAATTATGTTTGCTGTGTAGACGGTCGATTGCCAGAATCGCAAGACTTGATGTTCTGCTGGATTAGAACGGAACATGCTGGCAAAAATGTTTATCCAACAAACATGTAGAACAGGTCAGATGGAGTAACCGTTTTTCCGGAAAATAAAAATGAAGCTGCACTGAACGCCTTGTTTTTTTTCGGCATAAGTTTCAACCTGCACAAAAAAAAGACATCTGAAATGCCACCCAGCGATTTTCAGCGATGGCCAATAAAAGGGCCTGGCTTGCTTGCAATCTGCTGAATGTTAGCAAAGACATATGTGTCCACACAGACATCATCACTGTAATTATTTTTTTTGTTAAGGTGTTGTGAGTCACACAGTCTCGATCCCTTTCGTCCTAGGCTAAATGCCAGCATAAAAAGCCAGCTTTTCCCTAAAGAGCACAAAAAAGAACTTTTTAACAATCTTTGTCACGCTTTGCTTTTTCATCTAATCTTTTTTCTTTCTTTTCTGTCAAACCAATTTTTTATTGTATTTGCTTTAAACACATCTTCAAGTGATCCCCAGACATTTTTTGCGGCCTTTTTGCTAGCACTTATAATATCTTTTGTATTTAAATCTTCCGGCTTTAATTTTTTTCTCCAAATCAAAACTCAAGAAAGAAAGAAAGAAAAAAAGAAAAAAAACCATGCCCAAGACCTACAAAGTAGTTGTTCTTCCTGGAGATGGCGTTGGCCCAGAGGTCACTGCTGAGGCTGTCAAGGTGCTCAATGCCATCACGAACGTGCGTGCCCGCGCTGGCGGTGCCAAGATCGAGTTCGAGGAGCACAAGTTTGGCGGCTGCGCCATCGACGCGACTGGCTCGCCCTTCCCCGACGAGACCCGCGTAGCCTGCGAGAGCGCCGACGCGATCCTGCTCGGTGCCGTTGGCGGCCCACAGTGGCCTCGCGCCATCGATCCTCAGGACCCGTCCAAGGGCACCGGTCCGCGTCCCGAGCAAGGTCTGCTCGATCTGCGGAAAAAGCTGGATCTGTTTGCCAACATCCGGCCCATGACCTTTCCAGCAAGCACGCTGACCAGCTGCTCTCCCCTGAAGGAGGATCTGGTACGCGACGCCGAGTTCGTTGTAATCCGCGAGCTGGTTGGCGGCATCTACTTCGGCAAGCGCGGCGAGGAGGACGCTGAGGGCCGGGCCTACGACACGATGGAGTACTCTGTCAGCGAGATCGAGCGCATCGCCCGTCTTGCCGGCGTGCTTGCGTCCAAGGCACGGCCGCCAATGGCCATCCACTCGATCGACAAGGCCAACGTGCTGGCTACGTCGCGTCTGTGGCGGCGCGTCGTGACAGACGTCATCAGCCGCGAGTTCCCCAAGGTCAAGCTCAACCACCACCTGGTCGACTCTGCGTCGATGCTGATGGTCAAGAACCCGCGCGCGCTTAACGGCATCGTGCTCACCGAGAACATGTTTGGCGACATTCTCTCTGACGAGGCATCGGTGATTCCAGGCTCACTGGGCCTGCTGCCCTCGGCGTCGCTCAACAACGTGCCATCGTCGTCCAAGCCCAGCCGCGGCCTATTTGAGCCGATCCATGGCTCAGCGCCCGATATTGCTGGCCAGGGCATTGCCAACCCCGTGGGCACGATCCTCAGCGCGGCCATGATGCTGCGCTACTCGCTCAACATGGAGCGCGAGGCCAACATCATCGAGCTCGCTGTGCGCCATGTTCTGGACAGCGACGAGCTCAATGGCTGGGGCATCCGCACCAAGGACCTTGGCGGCTCAGCGTCGACCTCGGAGATTGGCGATGCTATCGTGCGCGCAGTCACGCCCTATGCCGAGGGCCTGAACGTCGAGGACCGCACTGCGCCTGTGCCTCTGCTGCTCGAGCGGCCTGCTGGTCGTCGTGGCATGACCTTCTGCGAGAAGATCATTGCGCACCATGCAATCGGTCTGACCGCGCCTGGCCACGTCCAGCCAGGAGACATGGTCTGCGTCAGTGTAGACTGGACCATCGCTTCGGAGCTGACCTGGAAGGGCATGGACAAGACATACAACGCCATGGGTCGCCCCGGAGTCAACCGCAACGACCGCTTCTGGCTCGCTGTTGACCACACTGTCGATCCTCGCATTATGAACCAGGCAAAGCCGCAGGAGCTGATCTCGACCTCGGAGAACTTCGCCGAGGAGGCTCATCTGGTCGACTACCAGCGCCCCAACTACTCGATTCTGCACACAGAGTTCTACCGCGAGCGCGCTCAGCCTGGCCAGCTGGTCATTGGCGCAGACTCGCATACCTGCTCGGGCGGTGCCGTTGGTGCTCTGTCGATTGGCATGGGTGCTGCCGATGTCGTTATGCCGCTTGTCACTGGCGAGACCTGGCTTCAGGTGCCAGAGACCGTCGAGATCCGCTTTGTCAACGCTCCTCCCTTTGGCATTGGCGGAAAGGACATTATTCTCGACGTTCTCCGCCAGCTCAAGCGCAACACGGTCGCATTTGAGCGCGCTGTTGAGTACACTGGTCCTGGCCTCAAGTACATGAGCTGCGACGCCCGCTTTGCCTGCGCCAACATGGCCACCGAGTTTGGCGGTATTGCTGGTGTCTTTGAGGCAGACGAGATCACGGCTGCATACATTGCCAAGCGCAAGAGCCCCGAGTACAAGAAGCACTCGCTCTTTTTCAAGGCCGATGAGGACGCGCAGTACGCCGAGTCGCACGTCATCGATCTGTCGCAGGTCGACTCTCTTGTTGCTCTGTACCCGAGCCCCGACAACGTCGTTCATGTCGACGAGGCCAAGATGGACCTCGATGGCTGCTTCATTGGTGCGTGCACCACTGCCGAGGAAGACCTTATCCTCGCAGGTCTGGTGCTCGAGGCTGGTTTCAAGAAGGGCCTGGTTCCTGTCAAGAATGGCAACCGTCGTGTGACTCCTGGGTCGGTGCCCATCTTGGCCAAACTGCGTCGCCTGGGTCTGGTCGATGTCTATGAGCGTGCTGGATTCCAGATCGGCGCTCCTGGATGCTCCTACTGCCTGGGCATTGCGGCCGACGTTGCTGGCGATGGCGAGGTCTGGCTCAGCTCGCAGAACCGCAACTTCAAGAACCGCATGGGCCCTGGCTCAATTGCCAACCTCGCTTCGGCGGCCACCGTTGCTGCCTCGTCGTTCAACATGCGTGTCACTAATCCTCGCGAGCTGCTTGACATGATTGACCGCGACCGCTTTAACCGCATGCTTGACATCTGGATGGACAAGGCCGAGGAGATCGTTATCAGCGAGCCCAACCCTGTCCTTGAGGAGACTCGTGGCGAGACCATTGCTGCACGCGACACCAGCGCTGTTAGCGAGTCGTCTGACAGCAGCGAGCAGCAGCCCATCGACAAGAGCAAGATGATCACTGGCAAGGTGCAGCGCTTTGGCGACAACGTCGACACCGACGCCATCATTCCTGCCCAGTTTATGCCTGGCGTGTCTGACGAGGACCTGGGCACGCATGCCTTCCAGTACTACCGCCCCGAGTTCCGTGAGAAGGTCGCCCAGGGCTACGACATCATTGTCGCAGGCATTGGATTCGGCTCTGGCTCTTCGCGCGAAGAGGCTCCTCGCGCTCTCAACGGCGTCAAGCGCGGTCCCAACGAGTTTGGTGTCAAGGCCGTCATTGCAAAGTCGTACGCCTTTATCTACCAGCGCAACCAGGCCAACCAGAGTCTGCTTGGCCTTGTGCTTAAGGACGAAAAGTTTTACGAGCTGGCTCAGGAGGGCGCTGAGGTCTCCATTGATTTGCCAGGCCGCAAGATCTACTGCGCCGGTCACAGCTTCACCTTCAACCTTTCGACTATGGAGGAGCGTCTGATCCTTGGAGGCGGCGTTATTGAGATGTACAGCAAGTACAGCAATATGCTTTTCCGCGCTGCCATTGCTGCCGATCCTGACTCTGTACTCAAAAAGGCCGACGGTGCCTGTGGCAAGCAGGTATCGTGCGGTGATGCTGACACGCAGCAGCTTGCATGGTAAAAAAAATTATATTGGAAGCTGGTTGTTCTTTTTCATTCTTTTTTCTTTTCTTTTCTTTTCTTTTCTATCATACCATTTCTTTAAAAATATATTTCTATTAAATTCTTTTCAAATCTTTTTGTAAAGTAAAAGCATGTCTGAATCTGAGCACAATCGCAAGCGACTTGCTATGGGAATAGTCGAGTATCTCGAGAAGGCCGTGTCCGAGGGCACCGTTTCTGGAGATGGTGCCGAGAGCTTGGAAATCGCAAAACAGTGCATTGCAGATGCATTCGAGATCAATCCTGAGGACGAGGCCCAGGTCAAGGAGCTCTCTCTCAAGCCGTATTCGCTTGACAAGGTGTTTGATGTATATCTCAACGCTCAGGCAAAGATGGGAAGCGCTAAAGCTGAATCCACAACCGAAGGCGCTGCCTCTACCTCTGCTGCTGCTGCTGCTGGCCCCTCAGAGGATGACCGGAAGTGCGCAGAAGAGCTCAAGGCCGAAGGAAACGCCCTTGTCGCTAAAAAGGAATATGTGGCGGCCATCGATGCATATACCAAGGCCATCGAGCTGGTGAAGGACAACGCCGTGTACTACGGCAACCGGGCCGCTGCATACAGTCAGAACGGAGACCACGCAGAGGCGGTCGACGATGCAAAGAAGGCTCTTGAGATAGATCCCAGCTATGTCAGAGGGTACTCGCGCCTAGGACGTGCTTATTTTGGTCTTGGCGAGTTCAAGCTTGCTGCCGAGGCATATGAAAAGGGCCTGCAAATGGACCCTGAAAACAGCGTGATGAAGTCGTCTCTCGAATCAGTAAAGGCCCGTCTAGGCTCTTCTGCAGACGCCAGTCGCTCAGCTGCATCTACCAGCGGAGAAGCAGGCTCCGGCTCAAACGCCGGTGCTGGTGCCGGGGCTGGAGGCTTTGATCTGGGATCCATGCTCAACAACCCGGCTCTTATGAGCATGGCACAGAACATGATGGCCAACGGGGGTCTGGAGCGTTTTATGAGCAACCCGGCTATTTCGCAGCTGGCAAACAACTACCGCAGCAGTGGCCAGATGCCGAGCATGTCTGATCTGATGAACAATCCAGACCTTGCTAACCTTGCTCGCGACTTTTCCGGCATGGCTGGCAGCAGCAACAGTGCTGGAGACCAGAGCGCTCAAAGCAGTGGCAGCAACAGCAGCGGCAGTGGTGCAGCTGGCTCCAACCCCATGGCCTCACTGCTTAACAACCCTGCTTTAATGAACATGGCTCAGCAGTTTATGCGCGGAAACAACAATAACAACAATAATAACAACAGCAACAACAGTAGCAACTAAAGTTTTTTTCTTATTCTTTTGCTTTTGACGAATCTGAAAACAACTTTGCAAGAAACAATACCTGGTACCAGCTGAGCCGATATCCGAAAGACCCGGATTCCTGAACGAAAATCAGATGATTTTTTAATAGAAAAATAATCCGATCAAAAAATGTCTGCGATATTAAACCATTCACAATTTTTTTGCTTTATTTTGGCACTGCGCTCTGAGCTCTGAGCCATGAGCACATTTTATATTCCTTATGTAATTATCAAATCATTTTTTTTTGCAAACTCGATTGCATCGTTTATTTATTTATTTATTTGTTATTCTACTTGTTCATTTCCTTACATTTGGGTCTTTTGCGCTTATTTAGTTTGGATTTGCGGGACTAAACATTGCAACCAATTGCCGTGCGCAGCTGCTGGAGTCGGAAAGGAAGTGCAGGAAGCCAATAAAGATATGTCGAGGTGCTCTTCCGTTATTGTTTCGGTGATAGGATGTCGCCATAATTCCATTTTGCGACCTTGCATTAACTACAACTTTTCCCGGAGTAAGATCGGTTTCTGTCACAGCGGCTTTACAGCCCATCGCATGCGCAGGTGGCCTTCACCGCGACAAACTTTGCAGTCTGCCTACTATAGTTCGAGGAATGATCGCACCAATAATGACGAAGACAGCGACGAGAAGAAGCGCAAAGCAGCTATTCTTGAAAAAATCTTGATGCGGGGATATAGTCCTTATCTTACAAAGTTTTTCCAGCTTCTTCCAGCAGACGAGCAGAGCATGTTGCGGTCATTCAGCGACTCTCTTGGACATAAGTCTGTCAATGGCAGGTATATTTTCCAGCAATACCAGAACTTGAAGAAACGCGGACTGAACATGTATCTAACCAACCTTGCCATGCAGCGCCTAATGGGCCAAGTGTCTGCAGATATAATCAATTTGAGCGAAAACCCCGAAGACAGTGTCTCCAACACTGTGCTTAATCTGATCGGCGACTATGATGCAATAGGATATAAACCTGGTGCTAGCGAGTATACCAGTCTTGTTCGTGCTTTGTCGCGAGAGATCGGTCGTGAAAGCGAGGCTCTACAGCTTTTGGACGACATTGTAGCCAGCTCAGAGATTGATTCGTTTATAAGCCTGTATAGGAAGCGGGCTGGAAGGTCCTCGTTGATCCATGATCGTGTTCTGACCGATGCTGAAATCGAGCGTATTGAGAGGTCGCTATTAGAAGCGGAAAGGAGCCATGATCAGACGCAGCAATCTGGAGCGCAGCTTGGAGACGACACTTCTGATGTCTCTGAAAGCGACGAGTCTGATGCTGCTGCTGCTGCTGCTGCTGCTAGCATTGCAGCAACTGCTGCTGAGCTTCAAGGCGGGACCAACTTTAGCAGAGTTCGACAGCTTGTGTTAGAGCGGCGTAGGCAGCGACAGCGAGACAATGCAAATGACTCTCGATCAAGCTTGTTCGTGGTTTCTAGACAGCTTTACCACGCAGCCATGCGAGGATTCGCGCAGATTTATCATGTACGCGGTGTTTTAGAGGTCCTTACCCGGATGCTCGAGAATGCAGCGTGCGTGCCGTTCCGCTTAGCCAGGCACCTGATGCCCAACAAGGAAACCTGGGATATCGTCGGAGAAGTGCTTGTGCGTCAGAGAGACAGGCCCACTTTTGTAAAGACATGGATCAACTTTATAAGCCGAGGCGCACGGCCACCTTTGGAGTTTTCGCAAAAGCTAGTTCAGATGCTTGTGCGACAGTCGTGTCTTGAGCAGGCGATCTGGGTAATGCGCATAAGCCGCTCTCTCCCAGATGTCGGCAACCAGCTGCCAGCGTCTCCGCATGCGAAGAACCATGTTCCCTGGGACCTCAGAGTCCAGATCATGTATGTTGCCTCGGCGCTTGAGGCTGCTACATCTTTTGACTCGATCACAATGACTCGAAAGGACGCTTTGCGGCAGGGAAAGGCCGCGGCGCAGCTGCCACTTATTGCACCACCTGATCTCGACATGCACACGCATCTTATCGGCGGCGCAGTGCGAGAAAAGAACGATAGGCTGGCAGAGCATCTTTTCAGAGAGCTTGTAGACGCTGGCATTGCGCCAGATGGCACGACCTACGGCCATCTAGCTGCCATGTATGCTGACAGGGATCAGATCGGGCGCGTCTTTGTTATAGTGCGAGGCATGCTTGTTCGGCGGTACCAGCTTTTAGCGGCAGAGTCTTTTGACAGAGAGCTCGGCGCAGCGACGCCTGCAGCGCAAAAGGCTTTCAAGAGCAGGGCTTTGCGCCATGTGCAGAAGTTACAGTCTGATGTCGAGTGCATTGCGCCGCTGCTCCAGCTGTACGTGCAGGCCAATCGCGAGTCCGAGGCATTGATGCTTTTGAAGAGCTGGAACCGCATATACAGAGACTATGTCCCCGCTGAAAAGCTTGCGCTGGCGCTGCTGCGCGTTTACAACCAGCCTGGCGACTCGCAGGTTGTCGGTGGGCTGCTGCATAGGGTGATCAACAAGCTAAAGGATTCCTCTTCTGAGCAGAAACTCGAGCATGATCGGCCGGAGCTGGAGTCAGAATCAGGGACTCGATCCGAGGAAAGAACTAGCAGCGCTCAAGCGATGTCTGTGTATGCAGAGACCATAAAGACGCATCTTCGAGCTCACAACCTTTTGGGCGTCGTCGATGTCCTGCGCGAGATTGAGGAGCGTGGATTTCGCCCATCTTACTTTGTCTGGGAGCTAGCGATGCGTGGCTTTCTACGCGAGCAGGCGCTGGATCTGTTTGATGTCACGCATGCATATCTTAGAGATAAGCTTAGCATGCCACTTTCACTGCCACTATACGCTATGTGGATGCGCACTTTGCGCAATCATGGCGACGTAGCTGGCATCCAGGCTGCGTTTGATGAGCTGCTCGAGTTTGGCCAGAACCCCACGCAGCAGCACTATCTGTATCTCGTGCAGACGTATGCGTATAACGGCTGGATAGACCGCGCGATCTCGATAGTTGACAGTCTGCGAAAGCCGCAGAGCATTTTGCGTCCCGGTCTCAACCTGAACATTGCAGTTATCGAAGCGCATGTCGCCAGTAACAACATGGAGCGTGCGGAAACCGAGCTGCGCTATTTGCTCGACACGACGCCGCTTCCCAGGAGCAGCATCCCAGCGCGGCCGTTCAACTACCTGATCATCGGCCATCTCTACTCTGGAAACGGTCGCAAGGCCATGAGCGCATATGAGGACATGATTCGGCTGGGCGTCAAGCCTGACGTCTACACATTTGCTATTCTTATGCAGTCGTACGCTTTGGCTAAGGATCTTGAGAACTGCATGCGTGTCTTTAACGAGATGATCCGGATAGGCATTGTGCCGGATCTCGTTGTCTATACCATTTTGATATGCGCTTTTGGCGCCGTGAGAAAGGTTGGAAGCGCAGAGCTGGTATTTAGTCAGGTCGCTGAGGAACAGAGTGTGCAGCGCCAGCAAAAGCAACAAAAGTCGCTTGACAAGATGCTTTCTTTGGAATCTGACAGCGGCCTTGACATATATACAAATGACCCTGGGGGCATCGACAATTGGTCAGACTTTCTTGACTCTGCTTTGGACTCTAGAGACGACGCCGTAGCTGAGCGCATGCGTTCTCAGAGCTTTTTCAACCTGGACCCAGTCATATACATAGCCATGCTCAAGGTGTACTGCAGAGCTCAGAAGCCAATGCGAGCACTGGCGACATGGGATCGGCTACTTAAAAACTTTCCCGTTGTCCGATGGGATCCTCGCAAGGGCGGCATGTCATCCAAAACATTGAGCTTTACAGCGCAGTTCCATTTGCCCGCATGGACGCTCTTGCTCCAAACTGCTCGCCACTCAATCGGCGTATCGCGGGCATTGGCAGAGCCATCTGCAATGGTAAACTACTTTTTCATGCCACTGTATCCAGCGCACGTTGCCCTTGTTGTGAGCAGGCGTAAAGGCGTCAAGGACTATATACAAGGTCGCTTGGCTAGCGACGATAAAAATGATGACCTTATGAGAAGCTGTTTAGATAATATGCAGATGCGTGCTCGGCTGGTAAGGACCATTGAGCTCGAGCTGGACAAGCGTACCGCTGCTGATCACGGATTCTGCTCTAGAAAAAGACATGCCCATTCGATGCCTGAGCTTGATTCAGAAGAGACGTTTGCTGACTTTGAATACTGGACAAACCTTGGCATTTCTGGCAATGTCAGCAAGAACCCGTCTCTCGCTGCAGTGCCCGATACTAAAAAGCAAACGCCTTATCAGGAGTCCAACTTTGATTTGTTTGACTCTGAAGGAAACTTTGTCAGCGAGTCGGCGCAGGGTATTGCCTCGATTATTTCTCATCGCTGGCAGAGCCTAGAAAATGCAGGCTTCAAATTCAACAATATACATGTAGCAATATACATTCCCTGCATGCTGCTTGGTCGTCAGTACGCAGAGCTAAGCCGTTTTCTGTCTCTTGTCGAGCCAAAGCCAGATCGCGACGACCAGCCATCTAGTGAAAACAGCAGCTATCGATACTACAACATTGAGATTCCCTTATACGTTACCGCTTTGATGACCCGCCAAATAAAGGTTCTTCAGCAGCTGCTTTTTGCTGATCGGGACCGAAGGATACTGCTCGATACGCTTTTAAAGCGCGATCCCAAGCTGTATCAAAGCTACCGTGCAGAGACAAAGCTGCCGATAAAAAATATACGACGCTCAGAGGACGAGATGCAGGTTATGAGAGAAAGACGCGCTATACACCTGGAGCGCGAGATTGCGTGGGCTAGCGAGCTGGCCATGCTGAGAGATGTAGCATTGATGTGGCGCAAGCATGTGAATAATGATAGCGAGATGTCGCTTATTGATCGCGCAGTCAATACTGCGAACAATGCGTTAATTTAAAAATCATATATGCTTTTTTCTTTCGCAAACAAGAATAGAATTGTAAAAAGACATACACACATCTTTAATACATATCTCTCTATCTCATATCACTCTTTAGCTGGTACAGCAAAATATGTGTAAAATAGAGAATAAAAATAAATAATGAAATGCAAAAAGAGAGTGATTTCTGCCAGGATCGAACTGGCGACCGTCTGCGTGTTAGGCAGACGTGATAACCAACTACACCAAGAAATCACAAATCCATAGATTAGGACGAACCAAACCAAATCGGCTGATTTAAAATAATTATACTGTATATCTTTTCATTTGCCATATACAACATTTTATATAAAATTTTTATGGTCTGTCGAGTAGATAGCTTTTAATATGTGTAAACATCTTTGTGTTTTATTCGAAATATTAAATAATTATTTATCTTAGATAATAAACAAACTATCACTTTGATTTTTATTTTATTGTTATGAATATCGCTTAAACTTCTACCTTAACTCCAATTCTTTTTCTTAATGCTGCCTTTTTGATGAAAGGCGTAAGAATAACTGGTGTTCCATTGAATGCAAAAAACACATAAAACGTGGTATGCAGTGATTTCGAGAATGCTACAATTACCTCACTACGAAGTTCTTCAGGAATGCTGCCTCTCCTAATAATTGCTCTGTCAGCTGAAACTCCGTTAATAATATCTTCATATTTTATATTTTTCAGTAAAACAAATTGAAATAGTTCCAAAGCTAAAATGCAAATAAAATAAAATAAATTTAGTAGCTTTTTCTGTTCCACAAGCTGTTCTTACTTGAAAGATTTTTATTTGCTGTTTTTTTTGTTTGCTTGCCTAATTCTAAATCTGATAACTCCGAAAGCACATGATATCGGAGTTTTCTCCCCCAAAATAGGCGGTCTTTTACTCGACTAAAATAAATTCTAAACAAATTACAACTAGCACTTGCCAATTCACATTTAGATAGCTAGTTTCTCATTAGTTTTCAATCCAGAAAAAAAAGCTATTCAAAGATACACATCCATTTTATAGTAAAAAAGGTATTTAGAATGTCTAGCAATAAGGACAAGGGCAAGCGTAAAGAGACCGAGGACTTGGCAGCCAATGTTTCAAGCGAATCCAACTATTCCAACAACAGTGCACCAGTAGCGACGCAGCCAGCCAAGCGCATAGCAACTGCTAACAATCACGAAAAAAGACAGCTCGAGCGCCTTCCATGCGCAGAGATGTACGAGCGGTCTTATATGCATCGCGATCTGGTCGACCGTGTTGTTGCGACAAAAAGCGGGTTTGTTCTCACACTGTCAGCTGACGGGCATGTAAAGTTTTGGAAGAAAAGTGGCAAAGGAATAGAGTTTGTCAAGGATTTTAGAGCACACTTGAGCGCACCAATTGCCTGTACTCTATCCTCTGATGGACAGCTCTTTGCGACAGTGTCGATGAACAAGCAGATCAAGGTGTTCGATGTCATCAACTTTGACATGATCGGCATTGTCTCAATCGATTTTATCCCAAGCACGATCTGCTGGATAGTAGATCCGCTAGACCAGTCGATGTGTATTGCAGTTGCAGACTCAAGCAAGCCAGATATTTACATACTAGATCCTTATTCGACAGGTGCCAGTCCTAAAAAGTCGATAACAAATGTGCATCGCCAGCCAATCCAGCTCATGGCCTACAATCAGACATACAAGTGCATGCTCTCTATTGACAGGGGTGGCATGGTTGAGTACTGGTCGCTTAATGATGATCCGCACAAGCTACCCTCGTCGATTGGCTTTAGTTTAAAGTCACAGACAGATCTCTACGAGTTTAAAAAGAGAAAGTATGTGCCTACAAGCCTAGCCTTTTCTCCAGATAACGAGCTGTTTGTCTGTACAAGCCCTGGTAACGCTACTATCTGTGTCTTTAGATTTGCAACTGGCAAGATTTACCGAAAGTACGATGAATCAGCAAGCGCCTGTAATGCAATTCAGCAAAAGGACGAGACAGGCAGGTTCCAGCTGGATGACATGGAGTTTGGACGGCGTCTTGCTGTTGAAAACGAGCTAGTTAAGGCGCCTGCAGGCAGAAATGCCAATGCGGTCTTTGACGAGAGCTCAGATCACTTGCTTTTCACGTCACTGTTTGGGATTAAAGTTGTTAATCTTTCTACAAACAAGGTATCCTGCGTACTTGGAAAATCAGAGCCCTATCGCTTTACCAATATTGCGCTTATCCAGAGTACACTTGAAAGCTCCAATATGCGCTTTGATCTGGCTACATCGAAGAATCCAGCTGCAAAAGTCTTGGGGCTAGATCCTATCTTGTTCTGCACTGCATTCAAGAAAAACAGGTTCTTTATATTTACGCGAGAAGAGCCAGATCATACAGAGCAAGGCGCAGACCGCGACATTTTCAATGAAAAGCCTACGCGCGAGGAGGCATCACTAGCAGTTGCATCCAAGAAGAAAAAGATTGCTAGATCGGCAGTTTTGAGAACGACTCTAGGAGACATCCATCTATCTCTTTTCCCCGAGTTGGCGCCCAAAGCAGTCGAAAGTTTTGCTGTGCATTCGCAGAACGGCTACTACAACGGCGTTATATTCCATCGCGTGATCAAGCGGTTTATGATTCAGACTGGTGATCCACTTGGCGATGGAACTGGTGGCGAATCAATATGGAAAATGCCATTTGAGGACGAGTTCACGCCAAAGCTCCGTCATGACCGGCCTTACACGCTTAGCATGGCCAATGCGGGGCCTGGAACAAACGGGTCGCAGTTCTTTATAACCACGGTAGACTCAGCGCCATGGCTGGATGACAAGCACACTATATTTGGCCGCGTCAAAGCTGGAGCTGATGTGGTGCATGCGATTGAATCGGCGAAAACCGATAAGAATGATAAGCCATTCGATGATATTAGCATTATGAACATTCAGATTAATTATGACTAGAGCTTATATCAAAACGTTAATGAAAATTTTAACAAATATATTAAAAATGGTCAATTTGCAATCTATAAAATATAAAGAAAAAATCATACAAAACGTAGCATTATATATCAACAATTTGTTTGTATATTAGCAGAGTTATCAAAGAAAAACTAACGACAGATAGATTATGACATTAATGTAGATACATTTTCCACAACTCCGCTTTTTTATATGTAAACATACCTTGTTAACTAAACCAACAGTAGCCTCCAGCTTTCTGCGTTCATCTGCTAGTACATCTCGTTTTTGCGCAAGTGCAGACAGTGATACTGCATTCTCTTGTTGAAGTTGAGCCAGCTTTGCCTCAAGCCGTTCCAGCTCTACACGCTTGATCGCAGCTGATCTGCCTCGATTGATTGCATCTGGCGACATAATAGAGACTAGGCCATGTTCAGATGTGCTAGCAGTCTTGCGTTCAGCTGCTTCGCTGACTAGTTTGTCAAGAGCAGCGAGCTTGTTTGCCATATCATACTGCATCAGAATGGCCTGAAAGTCGGCGTTTGCAGAGTTGCGCAGATAAGAGCTAATCTGCTCGTAGCTGTCCACGAGCTTTTCGGGGATCTCCTGCGCAAGGTCTGGGAAAATTGACTGGAGGTCTTCTAACTTAAAGGTGTCGACGACAGATGCCAAGGAGCGGTCCAGAACAGACAGAAGCTTGTGGTAGCGAATGCCCTCGATGCTCTGCAATTCAAATGGGACTGCGTCTGACGAAGCCATTTAGTAAAAATAAAAACAAGAGTAAGAAAAAATAATAAAATAACATAGATAATGAAAAAGAAGAGAGCCGAAAAGAAATTCCACCAAATTACAACTGTTGGCAATTTGTTAGTGTAAACAAAAAAAAAATCACGTGTAGTACGTTAAAAGCCATAAGTAAATACAGCTTTTGCAGACCGACCAAATGTAAAACTTTGTCAATACTGTAAACGCTAATCTGTGTCAATAGTAATAATTGTGCCTGACGAAAAAAATTACTTTTATAACAAAAAAAAAAATTCAAGCATTTGGTTAGAATTTGTTACTAAAAGTAAACTAGTGCAAGGGCAAAAAATGCCAACGCCAAACTTTCCAAAGTTTGAGGACTTTAAGACAGACAAGCGCGTGCAGTACATTGAGGAGACAGAAAGCTATGTATTTACAGACCCCACTGACGGGTTGGAGTACGAATATGATAGCAACAGAGGAGCGTGGTTTCCGATGTGGAACGAGGCGCTTGTGGAACAGCAGCAGTCTGCATATGGAGCCGATGCTGTAGAGACTGCAAAGACAGATGCGTCAGATTCGTCGACAACTAGACCCAAGGGACGCGAGGCGTCAAAGCGCAAATTAAGAGAGAACACGCGTGTGTATGTGTCGGGGCTACCGCTGGATACGACCGAAAAGGAAGTGGCAGATTACTTTTCGCAGTGCGGAGCTATTATGCCAGATCTAGCTACAAGTAGGTATATAGGAGTCTGTGAGAAAGCATGTATTCAAGATTAAAAAAAGCAGTGCATAAAAATAACACTGTTTTGTGATAAAAATATGCTGATTCGATTTATTTTTAGACAAGCCGCGAATCAAGCTTTATCGAGATGCAGATGGCGAGCTCAAGGGCGATGCTCTTGTCGCGTATTTCAAGGCGCCGTCAGTTCAGCTAGCAATCGACATATTGGGTGATTCGCAGTTTAGAAGCACAGATCCCGGCCGCATATCTGTTCAAGAGGTAAGATACATTTATATTAGCAGATAAAAGAACTTTATTATATGGTTTTCTTTTTGCACAACCACAGCTAAGAGTCCATGTGACATGGAACAAACTACAAGATGCAGCAAATGACTGCTTTGTTTTGTAATTTTTTTCTTTATTTTTGGGTAGGCCAGGTTTGAAAGCAAGAATGACAACGGAGCAACTGAATCAGAAGCAGCAAAGCGGCCACGAGTTGATCCTAAGCTTTTGCAAAAGCAAATTGCGCGAATGGAAAGGTATTAAATGTTATTAAATTATATAGAATTTGCACAAGTCATTGACAACTGGTGCATCTGTCTTGTACTTGCATGTATATATTCTGAGCATTAAATATTTAATTGTTGTTTATTATGGAAAACGAAAAACATTTTTATTGTAGAAAACTCGATTGGGCTGACGAAGAAAAGCCTGTTTCTGACAGATACAAGCGTACCGTAATTCTTGAGCATATGTTTACCCTAGAAGAGCTTCAGGTAAGTGAACAGCCCATTTGGGTCAAAGAAAAAAAGTGGATTAATGCAAAAAAAAACCCCAATAAAAAAGCAGAGGCAATGTCGATGCGACTAATAAGAATACGAGCTTGGACAAAGCTTGAAATGCCATTTTTGGAAATTTGTATTTATTTATTATTTCATTTTATATTACTAGGAAGACGTCACCCTACTGCTTGATCTAGCAGAGGATGTGCGTTCAGAGTGCGAAAAGCTCGGAGTAGTGACAAGCGTCAAGGTATTTGATGTAAGTTCATGCGAACCATATGCGACAAAAAGAATAAAAACTAGACAAAAGCCCATTTATTGGCAGTGTATATGTGGATTATCTTAAGAATTTAGTTGGCTTCTATCTTTTATTTTTAAAATAACCGTCCTTTCTTTTACTGCTGTTGCTGCTTTTATTTTTGCAAGTTGTAGCTTTCAGAGGAAGGAGCGATTGCGGTAAAGTTTAAAAGCGAGAATTCAGCTATTGCTTGTGTAAAGGTAAGTTTTTTATTTATTTTTTCCGTATGATTTACTGCCTTTACCTTTACCTTTAC
The DNA here is from genome assembly GCA_027478445.1 of Coemansia asiatica. NCBI lineage: Eukaryota > Fungi > Kickxellomycota > Kickxellomycetes > Kickxellales > Kickxellaceae > Coemansia > Coemansia asiatica. The sequence goes on along the minus strand of JANBOH010000270.1, from coordinate 33 downwards.
CTTTACCATAGCCAAAGCCAAAGCCAAAGCCAA